>LOJH01048018.1:0-13102 GCA_001685095.1 Ellobius talpinus
CTGAGCCATCTCTCCAGCCCCCAATTTAGCAAAATCTTGACCCAAAATAATTTTTAGTAAGTTTTTATAAAGGCAGAGTATGTAGTCAGAGGCCCTATGTATGACTGTCCTAGTTCATCCCTAGTATCTCTCTCTCTCTCTCTCTCTCTCTCTGACAGAAGTACACACACAAACACACAGAGACGTAGGAGACTCAGGTGGGAGGACCCCAAGTTTGAGGCCAGGAGACAGAATTTTTTCTCAGAAAAATAAGCATTTTCTTCCCATATAACATTACACTCTACTGTAATATTATTTTTACATCATAGTATTTTTTGGATTGGAAACAGGAACTCACTATGTATTTCTGGCTGGCCTTGAACTCACAGAGGTCCCCTTCCTCTATCCCTTAGGAGAACAGGCATGAAAACTCCTAGATCTACCATGCTTTAAGGAGCCTTCAGTCCTGAACAATCAGATTGTTTGCAATCTTTTCTGTTATAAATAATATTCATTCAAGAACAAAACCCATATAAAATTCAAAATCAGCAAATATTGTTCCCATGAATATGGAGGTTTGTATATGAAATGTAATGGGTGACCTTAGCTTAGCTGTGAAAACTAATTGTAAGATGATCATGTAGGTTCTGAATGTGGATTTAACATAAAAGTGTAATATCATTCACTGGATTGAGAGGATAGATATGTGGTGTGAATATGGAATGGGGAAAAGTAGGAACTAAACCCTGATCTTTGTCATTTGTTTTTCTGGGGCTTGGGATCTTATCTCACTACAGGTTTGAGACTGGATTCTTGCTTGTTGTATTGCTATGTAGCCCAGGGTAGACTCAGACTCTTGACTCTCTTCCCTTAGCTTCCTTAGTACTGGAACTCACTATGTAGAGCAGGCTGGACCTCAAGTCACAGAGATCCACCTAACTCTTGCTGTGTTCAGTGTAACCCAGAGTGTGAGTTCGAAATCAGCCAGAGTCACGTACAAGAGATCCTGTATGATTGTATGTATGTATGTATCTGTGTATGTGTGTGTATGTATGTCCTAGATGTTGCTAGCTATACCAGGCTGGCCATGAATTCATAGAGATCTGCCTGCCTCTGCTTCCAGAGTGCTGGGATTAAAGGTGTGCACCAACTGTTGACTTTACATGATCTTTTAAAATTCTTCCTTCTTTCCTTCCTGGCATCCTCCCTACCTCTCTTCTTCTCTCCTTCCTTTCTTCTATCCTTCGTTTTTGGTTTTTATAGACAGTGTTTCTCTGTGTAGCCCTGGCTTTCCTGGACAACTGCTTCAGAGCAGTGGATTAAAGACTGTGCTACCATCACCTGGCTCACTTGGTGACTTTAAATTGTAAAAACCTTTTTGTTTGTTTGTTTTCAAGAGAGTATTTCTCTGTGTATCCCTGACTGTCCTCAAACTCACTCTGTAGACCATTCTGACTTCAAACTCATTGAACCTGCCTTTGCCTCCTGAGTGCTGTGATTAAAGGCATCTGCCACAACCACCCAGTTTAAATTATAAAAATTTAAACAACTTTTCTAGGCCAAAAAAAAGCCTAAAAACAAATAAAAATAAAGGCAATATGTACAAAACACATTGATTTCCAGAGCGGGAGTCACTAAGATCATTCCTGAAAGACTGATCATGGAATAGCCCTGGAGTACAAACCTGAGGCAAAACTCTGGGCAGCTGTCCCTTAGTGAGCTCTGCTGAGGACTCAGTTGAAATGAGGTAAAATCGTGTTGGTGAATCCATGTAACCTGTTTCTCTATGTTGATTTCTGCAGGACTATTTCAAGCCTAGAAGAAATTGTTGAAAAGCAGGGAGACATAATCATATATCTGAAGAGACACAATGCTCTGCTGAGTAAGCGGTTGTTGGACTTGGCCTCTCAGCCAGCTAGGACCTGAGAGACTCCTGGGTATGACAGCTCTCAAATCCTCAGTAACTCCAGTCTGCCCGAAGTTAACTTCATGGTGTGTGTTGGGAACATGAGCCCTGGGTGGTTACAAACATCTGGGAAACTTGAGAATATTTTGTATAGTTTGAAATAATTTAACTTCTTGATTTTTCTAGAATCTAAGCTGTAGTTTAAGAACTCTGGAATAATTTGGCTCTTTGTAAAGCAATTGTGCCATGACAATCTGCTGTAAACAGTGTTTAAAACCAGTCGGTTCTTGCCACAGTCAGCTGCTGAGAGAAGACATCGTTTCTTGTCCTGGCTGTTTTCTTCTAGAGTCTCACAGGCATTTTCTATGAGTGAGGGCAGATCAGGTGAGGAAAAAGATCAAATCTGTTGTTTGTTTGCTTGTTTGTTCTCCAGAGCTGGGGGCGAACCCAGTGCCTCACACCAAACACTCTGCCTCTGAGTCAGTTTTACCAGGATTTCCTTCTGCTGCTCATGGTAACTCACATCTGTAGTCCCAGCTCCTGAAAAGCTGAGGCAGGAGGATCACCACCAGCCCAGCCCACAGAATGAGACCTTGCTCCAAAAGCACAGAGCACTTTCCTTAGTATAGGACCGATCTCACCAGCACATATGCTGTACCAGTTCTGCAGTGTGTTGTTGAGAAATACAATGTGAAGGATCCTGGGGCAGTGGGAGACCCAGTGGAGAAGGGGTGACACCTGCTATTTGGGGAGAGCTCCGGCTGGCAAGAAGTTTAGGAAATAATGTCATTTACTGTCTTCCTAGTACTTGGGCAGACACAGGAAGTTCAAGACTAACCTGGTCCAAATAGTGAGTTTCAGGCCAGCCAGAGCTACAAAAAGACCCTTCTCTCCCTCGCTCTCCAATATATATATATATGGGTGTCTCTGGGTTAAAATTTTACCAAATAGTGCTGGTAAGATGGTTCAGTAGGAAAAGTGCTTGTTCTGTAAGGCTGATGACCTGAGTTTGAGCCTGGGAACCCATGGTGGAGGAGAAACTAACTCTTGAAATTTATCTTCTGACCTTGAAACTCTCAGCATGGTACTCTTGTGTGTGCACTGACACATATCACACACATGTCACACAAATACACACAATACTACATTTTTTCATTGTCTAAATAGGAAAAAGACACTTTCTGGTCTTGCATTGTAGCTCTAAATTGTGATGGGTTTAACATGTCAAGTCGATGTATGTATAGGTATTATCAAACAGATAATTCTTAGGATGAAATGAAAATTTTTTATGTGTCATTGTTTCTTGTTTTCTCCTAGAGCTCCTTTTCATCAATTGGTACCTTCATGTGTCACCTTAGGAAGTCTTTGGTTTTTGAGATAGGACCTCATGTGGCTATAGCTGGCCTTGGATTCTCTTGCTTCCTTCTTCAGTTGCTGAGATAATGGATGTCAGGTGTCTATGCCTAGCGTAGACTTTTCACTGAGGGCATCTGAGTGAGATCTCTATTCTGAAGCCTGCTGTGTTTAGCCTAATACTCAGCACTTTATTTGCAGAGCCAAACATAATTATATAGGGATAAGACAGATACCACCTGACAGGCCAGGACTGTTCATTTGATCCTATGAACTCTTGCTTATGGACAGTAAATTCCTGTTTCCTTTAGATACAGCCATTGCTGGACAGTCTCAAAGTTTACCTTCCCCAAGATAAACACGTACATGTCTTCTGCTGGTAACATGGTTGGGTCTCCAAAAAGTAATAACATCCACATATTGAACTTACACAATTTCCAGGGGCTGGAAGGATGGCTCAGGTGGTAGGTACACATATAGAGCTTGCAGAAGATGGAGTTCAGTTCCCATCCAGGTTGCCATTTCTTTGAATATGAATGAAATTGGTTCCTATCCCAATCTGTGATCTTTCATGACTCTTGTGACATGCATCCCAAATCCTTTGTTCATCTTTCTCCTGGGATATTCTTGTGTGACGCTTTGGTTCTTGTTTTTTGAGGCAAAGTCTCAGATAGCCCAGGCTGGCCTCAAAGCCTCTGTACCCAAGAATGACATGAAACTTCTGATCCTTGCACCTCCACCTGTAAGTGCTGGGTATATAGGCATCCCCTTCTTCAACCCCTTCATGGAACAGGAATTGAGCTCAGAGCTTCCTTCACGCATGCTACCAACTGAGCTTCACCTCCAGCCTCTTTATTCTTTTTTTTTTGGTAAATCTTTAACATGCTTATTTTTAATTTAATGTCTTTAATACAATTAGTGTTTAATTTTGTGCCCCTGCACAGAATAAAATTTCTTAAAATATGTATTCTTTATTTTATTAAATTTTAATTTAATAAACCTTTTTCTCTTATATAAGTTTCAATTTTACTATGTTTGCGTGTATGTTTTACCTGCTTATATGCCTGTGCAGTGTGTATGCCTGGTGCCCATGGAGACCAAAAGAGAGCATCAGATCACTGAGAACTGGAATTACAGGTTGTGAGCCATCATTGAGTGCTGGGGATGAATCCCAGGTCCTTTGGAGAAGGACCTAGGACACTGATTCTTATCCTCAACTCTATTGCTCCAAACATTTATGTTTTATCTTGGCAGTCAGAGACCTTTCTTTTTGTAAATTATTGTTATATGTTATGCATATGGTGTTTTGCCTGCATGTATATCTATGCAGTGTGTGCATGTCTGCTGCCTGAGACTGCCAGAGAGGGCATTTAATACACTGGAACTGGAGATACCAAGGGTTGGGTCATCATTGCTTTGCAAGGAATTGAACCTGGGTCCTTTAGAAAAGCAGTCAGTGCCCTTTAACCACCAAGTCAGCTGTCAGCCCCAGAGATCTAAACCACACATTAGGTCATGTTCCTGTACACATGATTCCTTGTTAGATAGAGGCCTGACAGAGAAGGGTCTTAGAAAATCAACTCCTCTTCCCTCTCCACAAGTTCTCCCAGTTCTCTGCTGGCTCTGCTTTGATCACCTTCATGTTGTCACTGCTGTCACCTCAGGGCCTGCACACCTGTTTCTCCCTTTGCCAGCATAGTCAACTCTCACATACTCTTTCCTTCCTGTGTGTCACTCACTGAGGAAGCCCCTCTAAAACTGCAGCCATGTATCATGAAGCAGTGGCCCTGCCCATATTCTCAGCATTGCGAAGTGAAGGTAGGAGGATCAAGTTTCAGGGCTATCTTGGTTACACATGGAATTCAGTGAGCTGGGACTACACGACACCTCATCCATACTAATAACCACCTGCAGCCTTATTGTTGGCCCACAGCTCAGGGCCTAGTGTTTGCCTACAGCATTAAACCTCGAAGTTGGACTCTACCCAACACCACCCAGGCAGCCTTCAGTACAAACCACAGCCTCCTGGGAATGCTGGTGAATGCTCACCCCCCAGGCTGCAGCCGTCCCCAGCACCTGTGTCAGATGGCTCACACTGCCTGCTCTACCACCAGCTCCAGGGAATATGACAGCCACTTCTGTCCTGGCGCATGCAGGCACTTAAACACAGACATGCGCGCGCACAGACACACACGGAAATCAAAAGCTTTTTTAACAAAAGAAATCCACAGAGAACTGGGCATGGTGTCTCATTTCAGTAATCGCAGAGCCTAGGAAGCTGAAGAAGGACTGCTATAGATCTGAGGGAGACCCTGTCTCAAAAACATCCTAACAAATCCTCTGCTAGCCCAGCCTGTTCCCAGGTCTGTAAGGTCAATGTGCGGAGAGTCCAGAGCCTGCATCCTCCTCCACTGTAGAGTGAGTCAGAGGACAGCTTGCAACAACAGAAGACGCTACTGGATGCTAACTTAAAATGGGACTTTTTCACCTCTGCCCAGCTCCTGACAGCCAAGCTGGGGACAGAGCCTTTGGGGCAAAGAAAAATTGCAGACTAGAACACCCATATGCATGAGTTTTGTTACTCATGGCCTCAGCAGGGGTGCTCTGGGGGTATATACTCCATGAGGAATAGCACACAGTTCTGCATTATTTTTATGAGGATGAGTGTTTTGCCCTCATGTATGTTTGTATCCACTTGGGAATGTCTAATCCCTACAGTGGCCAGAAGGGGGCATCTGATTCCCTGGAACTAGAATAGATTCCTGGAACTCAAAGTTTAGGGGGAGAACTGACCCCAGCAAGTTCTCCTGTGGCCTTCACTTGACTATCACAGCACAGGGCCCACTCATAAACACACACATAAATGTAATTTTAATGAAAGGAAGGTGACTTCTGGACGTGAGTGACACCTCAGTTGGTAGACAGCCTCCTTGCCTAGTAAGCATGAGGCCCTGGGCTCTCTCCACAGTGCCTACAGCTCAGGATGGTAGCACAAGCCTATAATCCCAGCACTCTGGAGATGGGATCAGGAAGTACAAAAAGCCACTACCACCCCTAACTCCCCAAAGCAAGAAACCAGATTCTCCTAATTCTGCCTCCTAGGGAAAGAAATGAGCCACGAGCCACCAAGCCTGGACACTGAAGAATTAAATAGAATGGGACTGAGAGAGAGCCCAGCGGTTCAGAGCACTAGGGCTGCTCCCCTGAGGTGCTGAGTTCAATTCCCACCACCCTCATGGTGGCTGACAACCACCTGTAGTGGGATCTGATGCCTTCTGGCATGAAGGCATACATGCAGATAGAGACCTCATATACATAGAAACAATAAAAGAATATTGTTTTAAAACTAGAACGAAGTAAAAAGTATGAGAAGGTAAGAAACCCCAAGGATGGAGTCATTTTCCTCTTATTAAAATTTAATGGATAAAATCAGTACATTCATGGGAACCTTGTCACATTTCAACATGTAGTGTTCAACCATCAGGTGACAACAACCTTTTCAACAGTTTGTCTCCCCTCCTGGTGACAACATCTCAGATTCTCTCACCCAGCATTTTCCTCCTCCCCCTTGTTTCCCTCCTCTACCAAGAACCAGTCAGGGCATGAGAAGGCTCACAGGGTAAAAGTGCTTCCCATTGCAAACCTGATGACCTCAGTGCTAAATGCAATCCCAGGCCATGTGATGAAGAGAAGTGTCTCCTGACACTCTCAATTATAGTCAGTCAGTCAGTCAGTCTGTCTGTCTGTGTCTACCTGTCTCTGTGTGTCTCTGTCACATATACAAACACACAAATTTTTTAAAATTGGTTAAAATGTGCACAAAATACAGATACACGGAGGCATTAGCCTGCAGTCCCGGCTACTGGGGAACGGGTGTGAAAGATGAGAATAACAAATTCAAGGGTAGCCTGGACACCCTGAAAAGACAACATCAGAATCACAGGGGGCCAATGCTGTGAGCTCAGTGCGGAGAACCTGCACAGAAGCTCAAGGCCCTGAACCCAATCCCTAGTGCTGGATCTGGAAGATGAGGGGAGAAGGAAGAGGGGAGAGGGAAAGGGAGGGAAGGAGGGGAAAACGGAGCTGGGGCGAGGGAGGGAGAGACGGAGGTTAACATTGATGATCTGATTACTAAAATGAAAACTCAGGAAGTTTTAAAGGTTTTAGAATTCTGCATTTGTTAATCCAGTTGCTTATGAATATTTCAGGAGTTTCTGAGATTCTGAGTAAATTAGGATATCTTCAAGAACAAATTTGAAAGGCTGGGCATTTGTGACTCAGGATAGCCGAGCAGGAATCCAAGGTCAGCCTCAGCCTTGTACCAAGTTTGAGGCCATCCTAGACTGCATAAGACCCTCTCAGATATAAAATAAACAAATATATTCTTAAAACTCCCATCACATTGGGAGGTGCGATGGGCCTGATACAGGGCTGTGATTGGAGCCACCTGGATGTGCTGAGCCAGGAGGGACAGCAGAGTTAGTTAAGGCTAGCCTGGATGACTCCCCAGGACACTCTCTACGATGACAAGGTGGTGTGTGGCTCATGGTCCATTATTTGGTAGGCATGGGGTTTAATAACAAAACTTCTTCAGATGTAAGACACAGAAATAAAAAAAATACACCTATTGCCCGATGGGTTGATCCATGGCTGAAACCACCAAGAGTACGGGAAGCTGAGATAGGCATGCTGAGAGGGGTCGGCATGGACAGCCTAGCAAGTTCCAGGCCAATCTGGGCAACACGGAAGAACCTGCCTTGAGAAAAGAAATAAATACAATAAAAGAGAATGTGGGTACAGCACTCACAGCCATAATGCTAGCCATGAGGTGTAGTCTGGAGGAGCACAAATTCAGAGTCGTCCTCAGCTGTACAACCTTGGGGACAACCTGGGATGGGAGCAAGGGAGTAGGGAACCTGAACTAAATGTCAGAATTAAGACCACCTGTGGGTTTTCGCTCACCATCTGAAGCAGAACAGAGCCTAAGAGGTTCGGAATGAAGTCCCAGGTAGAAATAAGGGCAAACAGGCTCAGTGAAAGTGTCCCTGAAAGTATAGATGTGAGATTTCTCAGGCATGCTATAGAAGGAGACCTCTNGTCTGGAGGAGCACAAATTCAGAGTCGTCCTCAGCTGTACAACCTTGGGGACAACCTGGGATGGGAGCAAGGGAGTAGGGAACCTGAACTAAATGTCAGAATTAAGACCACCTGTGGGTTTTCGCTCACCATCTGAAGCAGAACAGAGCCTAAGAGGTTCGGAATGAAGTCCCAGGTAGAAATAAGGGCAAACAGGCTCAGTGAAAGTGTCCCTGAAAGTATAGATGTGAGATTTCTCAGGCATGCTATAGAAGGAGACCTCTCCCAGCTCATAGTCCAGGAAAACGCCAATGATTCTGGGTGCTGTGACCTTCAGCTGAGAGTTTGGGTCAGCAGCTCCTGAGACCACAAAGCAGTCACCCTGCCAGAGGATCCTCCAGCATTCCCTAGGGGCAGAGGGTGACCGCCTTGCCCCAGGGGGCAGATTGGCTTTGCAGATACCAACAGCCCACTCAGACTTCTTTCCCACCCTCACCTCCCAGTAATGTCTCCCGGAATTAAAATTCGGAATCCCCAACACAGCAGGACTCTTGGTAAACCTTTTAGAAGAACGTGGAGGACCTTGTTTTTTCTTTAACAATGTTACACGTTTTCTATCCTCAGACACAAGCAAGTTTGGATGGGCTGTTTCTGGGTCTAGTGTTACCTGAACTGTAAATTGCTGTATAAGTTTCTGTAGAGCTGAATACAGAGGAGGAAAGTTGTAGGCTTCTCTTCCTATCTGAGCTGGGACAATGTCTGGGGTGTAAAGACTCTCAGATTTCTGGTAGAAATCCTTGACTGTCGACAGCATTTCTACATCCGAGTGTGCTCTGCCTGCCACCACGAGGCTAAAGAGACCTCTGACTGTGGAAACATGGTTCTCAAATGCTGCTATGTTTTCGCTCAGTTTCTGCTTGAGATCCTTCTCCTCATCCTTTAGCCTCGAGAAAGCTTTCCGCTGTTCCCCATTTAAAAACTGGCTGAGTTGCTTAAATTCAGACGTCAGTTCTTTCCTCTGGGCTTCTGCCTGATGCCTTAACTTCCAGGTGTTTTTTATTTGAAGGGTTTTTAACTCTTGAACCTCTTTTAGTTTCCTCTGGAGGGATTTGATCAATCTATGAAGCTTTCTCCTGTGATGAGAGGCAGCCTGTGCAATGGGTGTCACCTGATGGCTGTTGTGGCTCCCAGGCCCGATGCACTGGTCACACAGCAGCTGCAGGTCATCCTCACAGAAGAAGGTCAGAACCAGGTTGTGCTGCTCACAGCTAGTGCTGGGCTCCTGGCTGTTGCTCTTGCTCGTCAAGCTATACAGGTTCTGGGCCATTTCAACCATCACCCCAAGCTGGACATTGCATGTGAGATTCCTCACTTGGCATGGCTGTCGACAGACAGGACAGGAGAACCCGCCTTGCGGATCTGCACAGAAGGATGTGAGGCAGGATTGACAGAAGTTGTGTCCACATTCTGTGGTGACTGGGTTTTGCAGGTCATCCAGACAGATGTTACATTTGGTCTCTGCCTGGAGCTTGGCCAAGTTCGATGCCCGTGACATCAGGCTGGGGATAAAGGTCTGGACCTGGGTGGGCTTTCTTCTGACACTTGGCTCTGGGGCACCCTGCAGGGACAAGCTGACTCAATTGTCCTGCAGTTTTCACAGTCCCTCCTTGAAACAGCTGTCGCCCCACTGTTGTCTCCTGGGTTACCCTATAGTGGCGGAAGCCTTGAGTCCTTTGTGGTTTTAGCCTCGAATTCCAGCTTCCAAGGAGGTCCTTTGCGTGGGCTTGCAGCCTGTCACAGCTCAAGTGGACAGCTCCTCTTCTGGTCTCTGGCAGCTCACAGTTGCTTTGAATAAAAAGAAATTCCTTTAAAATAATAAAAGTAATACTAGGTTACTTCAGATGGTCCCAGGTCCCACTCAGTACCTGGCTCCCTTTAAACTCTGACGTCATACATCCCAGTCTGTCATTCCCAAGCCTGGAACACTGAGCCCTGCCTCCTCTGCCCACCTGGTCACACAACCCATGTGTTCACCAGTCCCCTCCAACCTGTAGGAAGGGCAGAGCCCTGGGGTGTAGACTGACAATAAACAAGAGGTGGCACAGCCTTGATGAAACATCCTGTAACCCAAGATCCTCTGTGCTTCCCACCTCCCAAGTGCCAACTTGATAGGGCTGAGACCACAGGAGTCCTGATGGAAATCACACTCAGGGCCTCAAGCAGGCTAAGCAGGTGCTCTACACACTGAGCTATGTCCTAGGCCATGATTTTATTGTTTTGCTTTGATGTTATTGTTTTGATATGGATGTTTGTTTGTTTTCTTTTTGCAGACAAGGTTTCACTATGTAGCTCAGCTCGCCTGAAATTCACCATGTAGGTCACGCTGACCTCCAATTCACAGAGATTCACCAACCTCTGCCTCCAGGTGCTGGATGTAAAGGCTGTGTTCAGTTTGGATCTTTTAACACAGTCTCATACAATAGCAGGGGTGGCCTGGGACTCCCCTTGACACATTCAGCCAGGGCTTGCCTTGAAATGGAAGCAATGCAGTTTGGTTCAGCCTCCTAAATGCAGGGATTACAGCCAAGTAGCACAGGGTAGGCCGGTTGTTTTATGTGACATCTAGGAAGCAGCTACATCCCAGCCACCAGCCAAACTCTTGGAATCAGGTAAATAAGGACAATCTTGCTCTAAACTTTCACCTCTCTCTGCCTTCTTAACAGAAATCATACCAAATTTGGTTTTCATTTTTATATTTAAATGTACCACAGAAGACCTTAGGAAGTAAAAACCCAGAACACAGATAACCTTAGTATGCAAACAAATGAAATAAAAGTAAACCCTGCAGGGCAATGAGACACACCTTTAATGTTAGGTAACAGTGGAGACAAATTCTTCCTATTCAAGGTCCTCTTCCAAAATACAGAGGAATCTGAGGCCAGCCTGTCTCAAAACACAAACTGCTCAAGGGGAAAAGGTGCTTGCTGTCAAGCCTGATGACCTGAGTTTGGACCCAGACACCACATTTTGTCCTGTGACCAACACACACCATGGTACAAGCGCACACTTAAACATGCTTGGTAAAGACATGTTATTAAAAATTTATGAAAATGAACATGCAAGCCTACAAAATTTTTCAAATCTTACCTTTTTTCTTGTAGACAGGTTCTCACTAAGCCTTGCTTGCTTGCCTGAAACTTAAAATGCAGACCAGGTTGGCCTCTGCCTTCACAGCTCTGATTAGTAAAGCATAAGTCACCTGGCTGGAAGGAAGGCTTAGAGCCTAAGAGCATTGGCTGCTCATCCAGAGGACCCGGCTTCAGTGTCCAGGACCCATATGGCAGCTCACAACTGTCTGTAGCTCTACTTCTAGGCGATCGAAGACCATCAAACAGATATAGAAGAAAGTGACATACCAATGCACATGAAAAATAATAGGAAATCCTCAAAAAAAAATTTAAAGTATATGTCCGATACCCATCCCGAGGGTTCACTATTAAAATATTACTACGTGGATGATAGAGCCTCATGCGGGCGGGGATTGCAAGGGTAACCATGGTGATTTACTGAAGTTGAGGCCTACCTGGACTGATTGAGACCCTGTCCCCCCAAAGCAAAAAGTGGTGGTAATAAACGCAATATTGGGATTTCAGATGCAGAGGCAGGAGGATGGAAGCAAGTTCAACCTAGTGTTCACATAGAGCTCCTGACCAGTCAGGCCTATATAGGAGACCTTGTCCCCAACCCCAAACAACAAAAGACCTGATAACCCATGAAAAGAACTTTAGAGCCTAATGATGTCACTTCAATTCCTAGGACCTACCAGATTTAAAAAAAAAATGACTCTCAGAGTTGTTCTCTAATTTCCATGTCAGCAAGCATGGAGAACAGGATCCTGGGAATGTAGTCAGTGGTAGAGGCTTGACCTAGCATATACAAAACTCCTGGCTCCATCCTAGCACCTCAATAATCATCCTCTATGATGAGACAGAATCCCTCCATGTTGTCCTGGTCCCCTCAACTCCCTGGGTAGACCAGGCTTGTCTGCATGCTGGGATTACTGCATGTGGCACCTAGTCAGCTTGATCTATTATTTTACAATGCCTAGAAGAGTTGGGGGAGGACTTCCTCCCCACACAGAAGCACTAACAGCAGATTGCTGGTACACTGCTTTAGCTGCAGGGGTTAAATCTGTAGGACCTGGCTCCAGCAGCTGCTTTCTGTTCTACCTGACTTCTGAGTTCTCTTTTAATCCAGTTAAGGTGGAATCATCACTGTGCCTGCTAGTTTTATGTCAACAGAACTCAAGCAAGTGTGTTCAGTAAGGAGGGAGCATCAATTGAGAAAAAGCTCCATATGATTGGAATGGAAGGTGTTTCCTTAATTAGTGATTGATGTAGGAGGGCACAGACCACTGTGGGCGTTACCATCCCTGGACAAGTGGTCCTGGAGTCTGTAAGCAAGCAGGCTGAGCAAGCCATGAGGTGGTCGATAAGTAGCACCCGTCCATGGCCTCTGCATCACCTCCTGCCTCCCCATCTGAATTCGTGTCCTGACACCTTTAATGATGAATTGTGAAATTGAAGTTTAAGCCAAATCAACCATTTCCTCTGCAGCTTGATTTTAGTCATCATGTTTGTCACAGCAACAGAAACCCTAAGATAATCAGACACTCATTGCAAAAACAACACAAAACAATCAGAACCATAAACCCTCTTTGTGTTCTGTAACATGAGGGCTGGCTTGTTAGGGTTTCTGTCCCGCCCAGTACCCCACAGCTGGCATGTC
>LOJH01048021.1:0-13102 GCA_001685095.1 Ellobius talpinus
GCAGCATGCTGCAGCTTCTTTAAGAGAAGTTTTCTAAATATGGTGGTTCTTGGGCTGTGCTCCAGTATGAACTCTGGTTCTTTCTGGAGACCCGAGCATTTAAACAATATCTGTGAACAGAGTGCTACAACTTGCTTAAAGGCAACATAGACCCACTGTGTGCCTAAAAATGGGGCAATGTACATGGCTCTCAGAGGCAGTAAACAACTCTGTCATGCTGGACTGGTTGGAGCAAGCAGGCAGGGCTGTGTTGGCCCCAGCCACACCCACTTAGCATTAAAAAGGGGCACGTCTTGTCAGAAAATAATTACAGATACACAATAAAGAGGAAAATTATTTTAAATTGAGTTTTCTTGAGACTGAATCTTAGTAGCCCAGACTAATCTCAAACTTATCTGTCTCCTTCCTCATTTTCCCTAGGCTTGGTAGAGAACTTGTCTCCAGTTTCTACTTTCATTCACAATTTCTTAATTTGATGTCAATGCTTACATTCAAAGAATACTATAAAATGTTCTTTAATTATCAAACAGTATTACCACTGAAAGATCAAAGGGTAACTTAAGAAAATATGATTAGAGATTGTCAACTGTTCCAGTGACAGAAGCTACATACAAAAGCCATCAACACATATGTATCACTTACCTTTTCAAGTAAGTAGCCAATGACTAAAAAGCCTTTTCCGCCCAGCATCTGTTCTTGCATGGCTACTGAACTTTTAAGTAGTTCAACGAGGAATGCCAAAAGAGTAGCACTGTGTGTAAAGTACAGATAATTTCATTTTATAGCCATTAAATATTTATTAAAAACAAAGTGCTCCATTTGTTATGCCAAAGAATAAGAAACATTCAAATTAATTTCTATATTGTTAAAAAATACTATAGGGCTTTTAATACACAAACATGTAGGTTCCCACAAGCAAGAGAAGATGTGATTAGTTTTATCCTTCAAATGAAAAACAATAAACTAAAAAATAACTATATAATTTATATCTCAGTTAAGCATAAAATGTGTCTATACATATATTAAAAACAAATTCCTACTTTAAGTGAACCTGGCAAAAGAAACATATCACTATTCTATAATATATACACTATCATAATATTGTATTTAAAAACAGGTTATAGATTTTTAATATGCACAGGAAATTGTGAAGAGGATGCTTGTTGTTAAACTAACTTATTTTAGAACTACTGTTTATAAGCAAGCACTTGCTTCATATAAAGGTCAGCCAGAGAAATTTCACACACCACTTACGTCCACGCATGCCCTCAGAAAAGTACATGAGAGCAAAGACTCATATATTATAGAAATGAGAAACTGCTAAAATTAATTACACAATACTCACAAACATATAAAATCAGATAATGGTAGGTACCAGACAAAGAAAAGCACTTGGTATATACACTGAATGAATAAATGAGGAAACAAAAGAAAAGTGATTGTAATGAATTAAGCTTTGATAATGTACTTCTTCATAAGTTAGAGATATATTTTCAACCAGCAACACTGAAACATGAATGAAAATATACACCTTTCATTATGTGTGTTTAATGCAGTTATAATAAATTGCCATATACTAGACTTTATCAGGAACTGAACTGACATCTATCTGAAACGTTTTATAATATGCCTTATGTTGCCTATTTATAAAGAAACAGCAGTACTCATTCTTAAAAATATTTAAGAAAATCTGATGAGGAAAGATTATTAAAGAAATCTAATTAACTGTTTTTTTTAACTTACTTTATTTAGCTCTCCTGGTTTCAAAAGTATTGACAACACACTTCTCCAGTAATTTGAATTATTTTTATTTATTTATTTATTGGTTAGAATTTAAAAAATCTCATAACTATGAGTAACAACAAAATGATCATTACCATTATTATAAAATTGATGATGAAACAAACTACTTGATATTCTGAAAAACATACTACCCAGAAATAAAGTACTTCATCACAGTAAATAAAACTCAATCACATTAACTAGTTCTACATCCTTAAACCATACACACACAAAAATGAAAGTTAGTATTACCAACCAGTGATAGTCTTTTTACTTTGTCCTTGAGCTAAAGGTAAGTATTTATAAGAAAAACACACTAGCAAGGACTCCCTTAGGATTCTGCAAAGAAGCTATTAAGCAATCTAGTTGATTTTAAATGAATTGGGTCACTAGTCAAGTCCACTCACAAATAACTGCTTAAGTCTTCTATTACATATAACACTTCTGTTTAAATGTTAGAAAATAAAGAAAGCTACTGCATAGACATTCCACAACGTTCAAACCTATTCACTGAATTTCACAGACACGTGATTTAGGGAAGTGGGCTCCTAAGCATCAGAGCTGTCAAAAGGGAAGACTCAAGTCTGCCTCACAATGGCCCTATAATACATTAAGGAAAGGATTCTTTGAGAAAGTCATACACATATGCACATAAAATTAGAAAGATGCTGTGAACTTTTATAAGCCTCTTATGTCACAAAGCTATCAATTTGTAGTCATGAAATGCATGAACTCAGACCTATAAATACAGTGCCACTCCAGTGCAGAAGCAGAAGATACACTTGTTATAGTTCCAAAATCTAAACACGAGATCATGCTGTCCATAAAACACGGATTCCACTTTGGTATTACCCGTGACAATGGAAAACTCAAATTCATTTACTAACCAAAGTATTTTTAATTTACACCTAAGAACAAATGTAATAATAGTTCCAAATCTTTTGAAAAAAGTTAAAAATAAGGTATTTTTGACAGGATGGACTTAATAGTAAATAGATGGCCATCTTCGAAGATGTACAATTTCAAACATAATTTAACAAACTTACCAGTAACTAAAATGCATCGGTTTGCTGCAGGGCTCACAATAAACTTGCAA
Source organism: Ellobius talpinus (assembly GCA_001685095.1). Lineage (NCBI taxonomy): Eukaryota > Metazoa > Chordata > Mammalia > Rodentia > Cricetidae > Ellobius > Ellobius talpinus. The sequence goes on from LOJH01048021.1 coordinate 2,879, forward strand.
AATTCTGTGTACTGCCATACAAAATTTCTCTCCATTCTTGCCTATTTTCAACTCCCCTAGATACAAAGGCAAATATAAAGGATACTTCAGCCCATTCCTATATCTCCTGCATTCCACTTCTTGTCTAGAACATCAGTTCATGTGTAGAGGGTCTAAACATATATCCTAAGCCAATAGGCAAGCAGCTCTGTCAGCCAAAACTAAGACAACATAAAACATGCTGTGTAAAGTACAGCTTCAGCCAGTCAGAGACAGAGGATTCCTCGGTAGACGAGGGAGCATTAATTTTTATGCAGTGATATAAAACTGCTAACCTTTTCAATTAAAAGTATAATGTATTTTTGTAAGTAACAAACCTACTTTAGGAATGGATGGGGATTTGAAATCCTGCTCCTTTGAAGAACAATAACACTAATAATCTACTAATTAATATCTTCCAGTTCTTAATATGCTTTGATCAAGTTAGCAAATAATATTCACATCATTATTTACGATAGCTAAACATCAGAGGGTGGAAGAGGTAGCATGATACCAACAAGAAGTCAGGATAATTGTTGCCAAGGCCTGCTAACCATCTTAGTAGAGAACAATAAAACAGTTGCGAACAACATAGAATATTTAGTTACTATATATAATAATTTTAAATGAAAATACATACACTATATTTTCATTCCATTAAAATGTATGTGAATGCAGACTGACTTATTTTCAATGTTTTTTCCACTTAGTGTTTCGAAATAACTAATGTAGACTACTCATTGATGGAATCAAGAAGTTTTAATATCTTTGGGTACTTCTGATGTTCAGATACACATGGCATTGCAAAGATATGCCTCCTTTGTAAATGAAGTGAGAAAGGATGAATAGATAATCTATGAACATTTCTAAAGCCTTCTCATATAAAATAAAATCTGAATATTTTATTTGATATTAAAACAAACAAGCTATATCTCAGTTGGCCTTCAAAATAAACATCTTTTTATTAAATAGAATGTAATTAAACTATGCAAAACTAAAAAATTTTTGCTGAGACCCAATACCTCTTTCTCCACTTTTAAGATGATGTATTTAATATCTTAAAAATTCTATAGCAAAATGAGTGTCAAATTAGATTCAAAAGTAGATTAAGCCCAAATAAGATTTAAGATATCCTTAAAATCTTTTGAAAATTTCAGTTTTCATCTTTTTAAACAGCCTAATGTTAAAATACACTAATATCTTTCAAAGATTATTAAAATCATATAAGATACCTACTACACCACAGATTCTGTGTTATTTTGTGACTCCCAAGCCAATAGGATGAGTCTGTGTGGGATGCAAAGAAAGTTCAAGGCTGATCTAAGAAACTTTGTGAGACCTTGGCACAAACTTAAAACGGGGTAGCAGGAGTGGTCCAGGGATATGGAGAAATGCTTGCCTAGCATGTGTAAGGCAAGAGATCTAATCCCAGTACTTTAAAAAGTTTTTTTTTTAAAAATCAATATTTCAAAAGAGTTAACCTCCTTCACAGTTCAAAATGAGAAAGGCCCAATCCAAGTTTCTAACTGCAAGTCCAGTTAGCAGTTTTTGAACATGGTGCTCCTAAAGACATCACTTCAAAGTTATGCAAGGAAACACTGTCATAGGAAATGCCACCTTACTCGGTATGCACAGAAGCTTCACACCAAAGGAAACTGCTTAAAGGATACAGCAAATGCAGCACTGGTAAAAGAAAGGACAGACAGAAAGCATGGGGTATCTTTTGGGGTATTTTTTTTTACTATGTAATCTCTTCTTGTTAATTTCAGTGTTTTCTTTCAGATAATTTAAACATCAAAATACTTAAGAGATTTGCAGAGGCATTTTACAACTCAAGTCACTAAGCATTTATATCTTCCTGTTATAGGTTGTAACTTTATATTTCAACATCCTATATCCGACAGATACAAAAAAAAAACTTCAAAGTCTAAAATTTTACTATTTAGATGTACCAATCAAAGAAACAAAAATGTTAAATGTATACATTGCCTGGAGAGATGGCGCATCAGTGAAGAGCACTGGCTGCTCTTGCAGAGGACCATGGTTTGGTTCCCAACACCTATATGGTGGCTTATTTGTATCTCCAATTCCAGGGGATCTGGTGCTCTCTTCTGGCCTCCACGGGGCACCCACAAATTAAAATGTCCTTGTGCTCACCCTTCTGCTTTGGACTCACACCACCTCAACACCTGTAATGTAGCAAGAATGCTTCTCTGTCACTACAGCTCTGACTTCTTAAGAAAGCCATGTAAGTGGAGTAAGTACGTGATCTTCCAAGGTTCCCTTGTAGACTTCCATATATTATCCAAATTTGAGAATCAACCCAGCAAATACATATTTCAGAATATCTTTAATTGTTAAATAGTTCATGATAGAAATTGATGAATCACTTTGGACATCCATTTATCTCAAGAGAGCACATGGCAGTGTGAATGAATAAGGCTACTATAAAAATAAATAGGAATGTGTGAGTGAGCAGTTTCCATTCTTTTCTCATAAATAATACCAAAGAGTAGGAGAATAAAATATGTATGCATATGGCTGACTTTATACAGAACTGCCAAACTAAATTCCAAAGATGCTGTACCATTTGGCAATACCACTAATACTGGGTTTCTGCAAGGTTTTTTTTGTTTGTTTGGTTGGTTGGTTTTGGTTTTGGTTTATTTAGCCAGTCTACTAGGTGTACAATGGCTATCTAATAGTGATAGCCCCCGTCAGCTAACTCTGTTGAAAACCTTCTTGAGTTACTCTGACACATTCATTTTACTAATGTGTCTGCTTAGGTGAGATTTCTTTGACTATTTTTTAATTGGATGTTTTTTTATATTTGAGGGATAATGGTGCTTTGTATACAATTGAAAGAACTCTTCTTCAAATAAGGCATGGGCTATTATCTTATTTCAATCTGTAGCATGTCTTTTCATTGCACTTTTTATTGTCTGAGAATTCAATACATTGATCAAGTTCTTCCCCTCCTACATTTCACCCAAAATTTCATGTGTTATTTTTCTTAAATCCAGCAAGTCTACTTAGTGCTACCAGTATGTGCATTAGTGTAGAACCATCTACTGAAACATGGGTAGCCTCTTGGGGTGAAAAACACCTCCAAAAAAGGTATCCCATTTTTCATACCATGGTTTTTATTTGACAGTTATGGTGTCTGGGAAAGGCACTGCTCCCTCATTATAGGGTAATTCCATTTAAACTTTCAAAAATATATGCACACATTTTTAGGAAGCTTTATAGAAGTAAAAAGTAAAGCTTTTTCAAATTGGTACTGTCACTATAGAAATAGGCTAGGAGATTACTTAAAAAGCTAGTACCAGACCTACCATATTGTTATCACCAATACCAACGTGGTGGTTTGAATAAGAATAATCCCCATATGTTCATATATTTGAATGTTTAGTGGGAGATGAACTATATGAAAGGGATTAGAAGGTGTAGCCTTGTTGGATGAAGTTTGTCACTGGGGGTAGGTTTTAAATGCTCAAGTCAGGCACAGTGTCATTTTCATTCTGCTGCCTGCAGATCAGGATGCAGAACTCTCAGCTACTTCTCCAGCATCAGATCTGCTTACATGCTGCCAAACTTGCTATCATGATGATAATGGATTAAATCTCTGAAACTGTAAACAAGATCCAATAAAATGCTTTCTAAGAATTGTAGCAGTTGTAATGTCTCTTCACAGCAATAAAACACGGACTAAAACAACCACCTTGGGCATATACTCAATAAAACTAGAGATGCTAGTTCACCTACGTTCACAATAGCTAGGAAATGGAAATAGTATACATGTCCATCAACTAATGAATGGTTATTGAAAGTGTGGTTCATTTACACAACGGTCTATTATTCAGCTCTTTAAGGAAAATAAAATTACTACATTTGCAGGTAAATGATGGATCTAAAAAACATGATGCTGAGTAAGGTAACCCAGATTTGGAAAGACACATGCTGTAGTTCTTTCCCACATGCAGAGACTGGTTTTGAAATGTATGTTTAAACTGGAGTACCTGTAGAAGTGAGAAAAACAGTAAGATAGGGGAGGAGGGGCTCTCAAGGGGCAGGAGAGAGAATACAAGTGGTCTCAAAGGGGCATGAGGAATAACAGAAGAAGAAGAGTCAAATTAGAGGAGGGAGGGTGGGAGCATGGGAGGGTTATTACCACTAAAGGTATTTTACCACATTTTATCCAGAGCAAAAATATTGATTTTGATGATACCGTGTGAATATTTTCTTCCATGAATTAGCTTTGGTGTCATATCTAAAGAAGACTTTGTCCAGCCTGTTAACAAAGATTTCCTCTTTAGCTTTTTTTTTTTAAAAAGTAAATTTTACTTGAGATACACCTTTGATTGATGATTTGGGCATATGACTATTTTCCTGCCATTATTTAAAAGTGTGCGCACCTTTATCAAAAACAAAACAAAACAAAAAACTCCAAGTGTTTAATTGTGTTCCTCATTTTAGCTTTATAGTAAGTCCCAATGTCAGCTAATTAAAATTCGCTCAATCTCAGTGTGTTGTAAATGTAGTTTAGGCACTCCCACATAAGTTTTAGAATCATCTTTTTCACCAGTGACTGGTGTTCTATTAAATCTGTATAACAACTTAAGGATGTTTTAAATATATTTAGTGTCCCTATCCAGGAAACTTCTGTAACTTTCCACTTACTTAAATATTGAATTTATTTTATTTAATTTGCAGTTTTTAGCACAACAATCCTATATGTTTTATGTAATTTATGCTTAAACATTTAAATTTTTTAAAATATTCTTTTAAAATTCTGTGTGTGCATGCCTGACTCTGTATCTGCCTGCCTGCCTTTCTTAGTATGTGTATAAGCATGCGTGTACACTAGTTCCCTTCATTGGAGTTACACATGGATGTTAACCACTTTATGCAGGAACCAATCTTAGGCTCTCAGGTTCACTGCAAGAGCAGTATGTCCTCCTAAACACTAAGCTATCTCTTTAGCCTCTGAAACCACTCTTGAAAGTATTGTATTTAGGTGTTGTATGGCACATTGTTAGATAGAGAAAAATAGTTTAATATCACTTCAGAATATTTTAACTTACATATGCTAAAGAGTGTAAAACTACTAAACTTGGACTTTCATTTGTGTCAATTTCATGAAAATTGTAGGCTCACAGTGAGGAATTTTCCGCTTTCTATTCGCTCATGGACCCTTTCACTTCTCTTATCAAAAGATAAAACTGAGATTTTAGTTTCTGCTCTTTTATATTTTTCTCTAACTCTTCCCATATCCAGAGCTACAAATACAAAAACTGAGACAATAAAAAATAAAAATAAAAAAAGAAACCCCAGAGATGATTTGTCTCACTCATCAAAGGGAAAGATCCCCCTCCATCAGGTTTGGCTGTTATAGTTTGGGCATCATTAGTGCATCTGCTTTCACTGAGATAAGAATGACTGCTAGAAATTAGGACACAAACGACAGGATGCAGAAAGGACAATTAACGAGCAACTTCTAGACTGGAAATAGAGGGTCTCTCTTACAGATGTAGTCATTCTCATTCATATTCTCTGGTTTCTCCCAAAATTCTACCCCACACTTCCTTCCTCAATTCCAGGTTTCTATTGCATAGAGTTCACCCTTAAGTGTACAGAAAAATCACAAACTATACTGAGCACAACACTACCTTAAAGGTACTATGATGTCTGCATGATTTACTCACTCCACTGTGTACTTTTGAGGGCTTTCAAATAGATAATCAATGAATTTTGCCAAATATAAGAATTTTTTCTCATACTGAGAGACAGAAACAGATAGAATATGCTGACTACAGGAAATTTTAAATCTTACTAATTTAACTGAATCCTCACACTAGGATTGAATGTAGTTCACTATCTTGTAATTTTTGCAAGCTAATGGGAAAGACCAGTGATTAAACAGTACACCACCAGTTAATCAAGTTTATATAGTGTCACAGTGTCAATTGTCTTCAGATCCTTTCATAAAACTGAGCTGTAACTCTGATCAAGAATTATGGCAATTCACAAAATTCACCAGATAAGAAATCAGTATGACAGAGATGCCATTGGTTATTATCAATTCCCATTTTAGCTTCCTTCACTATATATAGACAGACTTCAATTCCTAGTTCCATTATAGTTAGTCATGTGTCTAAATCAACAAATGAGAGCAGTAGTCTCTAGTGAGATACAAAGGTAAAGAGCTCATGTGTAATTCTCTAATCTCTTTCTTCTAAAAATAAATACAAGCTCCTCAGCAATATGAGAGTGACACTTAAAATTAAATCCCTGAGTGAACTGGATCTGTCCATGTTAACAATATATCTTTCTTAAAGAAAGCCACCAAATTTCATGTATAATTTGATGATGTGGGACTCCCCTCTGTATGCTGTGAATACCATGGGTTAATAAAGAAGCTGTTTTGGGCTTATGATAAGATAAAGCAGAGCTAGGCAGAAAAAAACTAAACTGAATGCTGGGAGAAAGGAGGCAGAGTCAGGAGAAGCCATATAGCCCTGCTGGAGATAGAAGCTGGAACTTTACCCAGTAAGCCACAGCCTCCTGGCGATACACAGATTAATGGAGATGGGTTAAATCAATATGTAAAAGCTAGCCAATAAGAAGCTAGAGCTAATAGGCCAAGCAGTGATTTAATTAATACAGTTTCTGTGTGGTTATTTCGGGGCTGAGCAGCAAGGAACAAACAAGGAGCTTCCCAAAAACCACTTAAACCACTAAACACTGCATTTCCTATCCTAACACAAGCAGACCTGAGGGGGGAAACACTATATCCTACTATGTACTTCACAATTCTGTCCCACTAGTCTCTTCTTACTTAATTTTAATTCTTCTTTATCTTCACATTATATATTCCAGTATACTTGTCTCAGAAAACTACAGCAACACCAAAATTGTCTCAGTTCTTACAATACTTTGCAAAAGCTATTAATAATATTCAGAGACCAAACACTTTAGTAAACATACACATGGACTTGTGGAGAACAAAAAACTAGATCATTTTTATTAATATTTAAAATACGTGAATGCTGACTCATGAGAACAATGTTCGATTTTTATTGTTTCCCCACACAATTCCAAAATATCTTTTCTTTTTTTGCTTCTGTAACTTCACTCAGTAGGTATAGATACAAATTATGAAGTGCAACCTAAGTACAAATCCTAAAAATTCCTTTTAATGTGTAAGCAACATAAACTTATTTCTTCTCTGGATTATATCACCATTATTCAATGTTCCCTATCAACCAGTAACTCCAGTTGTGAGCAAACAAACAAACAAAAACCTGACCACTTGATTAAAGCAGAAAAGGCAGCACAAAAATTCCATTTCAAAATTCTCCATGTCATCTTTCTGTAACTAGATTAAAGTTTGTAAGAGACACTGGTTACAAGTGGTTCCTATGTGGGTCTTCTGTTCTTAAATAAAACAATAGAAGGTTTCATTTTGAAGAAATATGCTCAAGTCATGGAGTTGAAGCTGTCATACACACATATATGTACTTGCTTCTCATGAATGTCTAGATTTTGGCGTAATACTGATGGATGCCATCATTCCTTTTTAGGGATCCAAAGTCATTCACAATTTCACAAAAACAAGAAAACAAGGTTTTGCTACTTTTATTGAAATAACAATCTCATGGCATGTTACTCTGATGATATGTTAATCAATTTACATAACTTACAGCTTCTTCCTCTTCTAATTGTTAAGGATATTCACTGTAGACCAAGAGTCAAGAAGGCATTAACTAAAGATCACACCTTGACCTAAGTATTAATAGTTCCTCTTCCCAAATACTTTTTATGTAAAAAGAATAACTGCACATACATATTAATGGAGTTACATGTTATCTCTATCTCTATGTATAACTGTGATATTTAAGAGAGTTAAAGATAGCTACATCCTTATGCATCACTTAGAGCAAAGGCATTCACATGATAAAGACATTCATGGTTTCTTCTCTTAGTTGTCTTATCTGGAGTTACAGTACAATGTAAGAGCACATCAGAACTTCTCATTCCCATCAAACTATAATTCAGTACCTACTGATTCCGTTCCCACTGATCTTTCTAGATTTAATTTCTAAACTTTCCTTATGTGAAACCAGGCACAAACTTTAGCAAAAATAATTTAACTGATGTACATGTTTTAGATGTTCCTACAAATAAGATTTAACTCAATAACTTACAAACTGCTATGAGTTAATATTTTTAAAATCCCCTTTATTTTATACAAGATTTGGTACAAGAAAAGAAAATGTAATAGAGATTACTGATATACTCTAGAATTTCTCTTGAATCCTGTAGGCATATTGTCTTTTCTGTTGTATTCACCAGATATTCAGCTGTAAGTAGGCATGTTAAAAACAAGAACAAAACGACACAGATCATGGAAACTGTTGAATATTAACAATTAATTTCTTTCCATGAAGAACTGCTCAAAAACACACATGTTTTAAAGATGCTTTGAGTCTCTACACCCACAAAAGCTGTCAATAAATATCTTCAATACTCAGATTCGAAGTAACCTTGCCCATTAATAAAAATGAATTGTTAAAGAATTATCTAAAGAGATACAAATTTAATGTTTTCATCAAACTATCATAAAAAATCTTAAAACAGAATTTAAAAAACCAATAAACATCAAGGATTTATACAGAACTTAGAGTCTCAAAGAGAGATGTCTTAAACCTTTTTAAGATAGGAAAGTACGAGAAAAATAAACTGTTATTATTCAAATAATTATTGAGGGCTAAGCACATACATTCTTCTGTGTCCTTGGCAGCAATCTATCTGCAAGTCTGTTTTTGTTTTTAAATAAAAAACTAATGGTGTCAAGACAGTCCTTTTATAAGGACTCTATAAATTCAGGTGACCAATGCTTTGACCTCACTTGACAGGGATCCTCATCAAAGTTCCTCTTAGATTTAAGGGAAATGCCACATGTGTCCTATTCACAACTATACTAGAAGGTATAGTAAGATACACAGACAGATCATGGCATCATATATGTCTACACATTACCCTTGTACAAGATTCTCATTTCATAGGGACTGATCAGTACAAATTTCTTACCCTTGGTTTCCTGATTATTAATCTACTAGAAATTTGCACATTTAATTCTTGAATTCTCATATTGAATTAAAACGTGCCTGAACTGTATTAAAGTTGTAAGCTAGCTCTCAGAGTTACAAAAGATCCATTTCAAATCTGCAACTGCTCTGAGTCAACTGTAACTTCAAAGAAGACAGAATCCCCAAACCTCTCCAGATTCTCTTCGATCTTTGCCTTATTGTGATTTTGCCTTCAGACTGAGCTACCATGTAATAAAAGATGAGACTTAGAAGTAGACAATTTGCTAGTAACTTGTCCAAAAAGACATTAATCTCTCTGCCAAAGGAAAGTCTTACCCCCATGAAAGCCTCTAAATGATATCCCAACAAAGTAATACCAAAGCAATCCTACAAAGGCATTCTGTCTCTGCCAGGTCAATAAGGGAGAGATTCTCAATGATGTTACCTGAAATAACATACATGACAGGGGAACCACAAAGAAAAAATAGTAACACATTTGAATTTGGAAATAACTAGTATTTTTTAACCTTTATATGGTATATGACACAAATCTCAAAAAAACATTATCTAAAATTGTCTTCTCTGCATTATGTAATCAACAGTAAAAGAAGCATTTGCTATTGTGAAAATTGCACTGTATAGAGACAAGACTATCAAAAGATGAAGAGTTTGCTCAGATTAAGTAGAACTAATGCTCTAAAAAAAGATCTAAGACCCTAGTCACATTCAGATTGTGAATCTTCTTGAAGAAAAATTAAAGAGCAACCAATATTAAGTGAATGATCTATGGGGTCCCCAAATCTATGAAGGGCTTTAAGGAACATTTTAGAACAGGTTAATAAATATCCAGTCTTCTGTCTAGATAAATAAAACAAGCATGGCCACCTGCTGTCTATTATTTCTATGTGCTGTACTTAAGAAGTTTCACTTCAAAGATGGTTTCCTTACAATTCAGTATTTTTTTTACAGTGGCAGAAAAGAAAATGCAACTATTCTTGCCAACCCTAAAATGGGTCCCTTAATTAAGATATCTACTTTCCTGTTCCCATAACGATCCTTCCTCTATTCCAACCATCCCAACCCCCCACGATCTCCCCATCCTCCCCTTCTCACT
>LOJH01048022.1:0-13102 GCA_001685095.1 Ellobius talpinus
TGGAGGGGGGAGGACCTTGAACTTCCCACATGGCAGGGAACCCTGACTGCTCTTAGGACTGGAGAGAGAGGGGGTGGGGAGGGGGGAGGGAAATGGGAGGAGGGAAGGAGGTGGAAAATTTTAATAAATAAATAAATAAAAGAGAGATCCAGGGAAGGAAAGTAGCCAGCTGTAAACAAAACATTTGTAATGGATTTTAAAGACGAGGCATTTTTTGCTTGATCATAGGGAAAAACTGGGTTTTTAATTCCTCTATATTGCATTTGTAGAGAATTTAGAATTTTTTAATACTCGATTGCTATTTTCTTGGGGTGGGGACATCTTTACATGATAGACGATTTCCATGTTGTCAGGCATAGTGACTTGGTCTGGATGTGTATTTCAGTGAGTAAGTGCTTGCCTGGTGTGCATGAGACCGTGGGTTTAAAACTCACGTGCACTGAGTTGCTCACAGCTTTCTACCCTGCATCTCATCATATATGTGGTGTCTGTATTCTTTCTAGTCTGTATCTCATCATATATGTGATGTTTGTATTCTTTTCAGCCTGAACACTCATACACGGTGTTAAGCATTGGGATTTAAAGGGCCCATCTTTCCTCCACATCCCTAACAGTACCCTTTATTTTTTTGTTTCCTTCCTGCCCACATTCCGTGTAAGAGAAAACACACAAGGCCATTCTTTGCAACCACGCCTTACTTGCTTAGCAGGATGATTGCCTGTACATAACATGATTTCATTCTTTGCAACTTAACAAAGCTCCATTGTGTATCTCTACTGCGTTTTTTATTCAGTCATCTGTTGACGGGCACCTAGGCCAATGCCATAACTTGTCTATGGTGCTTCAGTGAACACGAGCATGTGGGTATATTTAGTGCACACTAACCCTGGTTCTTGTGAGTATATATGTTCAGAAGTAGCATAGCTAGATCATTTGGTAGTTCTGGTTTTAGGAACCCTCCATTCTGATTTCTTTGATGGTTGGGATTGTTTACATTCCCATCAACACCCTTCTCCCCCACATCCTCACCAGTGTCTGCTTTTCTGGGGATGGTCATTTTGACTAGGGTGAGTTGGGCTCTCCATGTACTTTTAGTTTTTATTCCCTTCTGTGATCAAGATGATATGCATTTTCATGCATTTATTAGCTACCCAATGGATTTTTCTATATGGAGTATGAACCATTAAAATCAGAGATAATATGATTTCTTATAGTCTGCTTGACCCGGGGGGTGCATGGCATGCCTGTAGTTTACCATGCCTCTTTTCCTCCTCCTGAGACTGATATTTCCACCTCACAGTGCATGTGTCTGGGTCAAGAGCTGCCCACACTGGGTCTCTGTCCCTGCCTCTTCCAAGAATAGGTAAAGGATTATGTAACACCTCTGAGAGTCCCCTGGTCCTGGAGAGCCAAGCCCTTAGAATGATTCTCCTCATTCCACTGCTGATGTTGTGTGCTGCAGCACGTAGTTAGTTGACTTTAACTGGTTGTTTGCGAAGAAAGATCTCGGTGGGACCAGAAGGGCAGATGCCCTTACAGAAGCACGACTTCCTCATGGGCACGTTATAGCCAGAGCAATCCTGAGCCGAATGCTTGCTCCTGGTTTTAGCCACACTGTTGCTTTGTCTACCTTCCCCTGTGCCTTCCTGGGGTCAAGGGTAACAGCCAAATTATTTTTAGGAACTCACTCATGTGCGCTGTTGCCCCTCTCGGGTTGTTTTGGTTGTTGCTGTTCTTGATAGTTATATTCCTCCTGCCTCAGCCTCCCAAGTGCTGGGGTTATGGGCACACGCCCCCACTCTCAGCTACTAGCTACTTACTGTAAAGAAGCTTTTTGAGCCGGCAGACACTTGCTACTCCTTGTCTCTCTATGTTTTCCAAGTAAATAAGAGTTAAGGTGAATTTGTCTGCAAAAGTTCGAGAATTCCTCTCCCCATCTAAGCAACTCTGCTTGCGCAAAAAGTAAGTGAAGTAACTGCCCTATGTAACCTAGAGCATTGGTACAAGCCCATGATTCCTGGGCAGGCGAGTAAGGATGAGTCTAAATCCCTAGTGGGTCTTACGGTGCATGTGCCCATCAGGAATAACGTTCATCCTCAGTGAACAGATATGACTGCGGTGTCTTAGCCAGATAGAAACTCACTTATTCCCAGGTAGCAGGGAGCCTAAGTACAGATGGTTTCAGAACCCGACAGACAATCACAGCTGCTTCTCATTCTTCGCTCCTGCCCCCTTAATTTGCGGCTCTCAGCAAAGAAAATTGCAGGAAAAACAACAACAACAACAAAAAAAAACAAGCAAAAAGATGATGAGCCCATCCCCACCCACTTTAAACCAGAACAATCTTATCTGAAGTCCCCCCAACCCCAGTAAACTCTCACTTAAATCTTACTGGCCACAATGCATCTTTGTTTAGCTGCCAAAGACTGAGAGGGGGGCTGGTCTTTTGGAGCAGGCGCAACTGTTGCCTTGAACACAATTGGAATTAAGTTGGCAAAGTTTAGTGACCAGGCAGCAGACGGCATGCCCCAGGCACAGTACACACCTTTTAAATCCAGTGTGTAGTGGTTGCCTGAGGGCCTCCTAGGCAGACATCCTGATCACGTTCTGCTATGGAGTAGGTTGTCTGGTAGACTGTCCAGGAGAGCAGGTGACGTCACAAATGGGACATGCTTTTCAATGCTTAGGAACTGAAGTCTTGCTTGGCCTTCCATACTAAGGAATCATTGCCTTATCGTGTGATAACTGCAAATGACATGGAAAGACCAGCCCACTCAGAGAGCTGTGGCTTCTAGAACCCTGAACCCCAGCCCACCATGAACACTGATAGCGATCTACCTGAGCCCCCAATCCTGGCCCGTTTTCTGCTTCTTTCCAGTTCAGAAAAGGGCTGTTTTTCCACGTAGGACCATGCTTTTGTGTTCTGAATCATTTCTCCGTCTCCCCATCTTTATTGGAGGTTGCACTCTATCCTGCTTGTTTTGCCCCATGTGACTTGAAAAGCCAATGCCACTGTATCTTTTCCAATCAAAAGACCAAGTTTCAAGCCAGTATACTGTAAACAACGTATCTGTCCCTCCTTTTGGCTCTCCTCATGGCAGGGCAGTCAGAGGCAATCAGAGAGTCTCCTAAGCATAAACATGTTGGCTTTTACCTCAGGAGGTGAGGCGAGCGAGGTTGCCGCTTCTGGGTGGTGTGAGGAAAGCCTGGGAAATGCTGTCCTCCTCTGGGACACCGTTGTTTCTGTCTTTCTTCCGCACCACAGTGGAGACATTGCCTGTTACTGCTGCCACCTTTGTCCTGGAAGACATGATGACTTCATAGACCCTCTTAACACTGGTCCCGCAGCTCTGCTACAGCCTGGCTCAGCTGCTGTCCCTGGGTCCTTCATTCATCCACCACGGAGTTCTGTTGAATTCTCCCAATTCAGCTTGCTTCCTACCTTTGAGAAAGGTTCTGTAGATGAATTTTACCCCAGCCCCTTCTTGCAAATCAGCTCAGCCCTGAAGCAGCGGTAACTTAACCCTTTGTTACCTGCAAGATTATTTTGTAGCAACACCCTGGCCAGACCCGAAGGAGCCATAGTCTTTCCTGTCACACCTCCAGTTTCCCCCAATAGATGCAAAAGCAGAAACTCAGATGGGCTAGGAGGTAGCCATTAGAAACAGCGGTCACTGGTGTCTGCCCTCTTTATTACCTTTCTACTTATTTTAGAATGTGTAGCTGATCTTTGAGGTAAGAGATGATGGGTTGTAATTAGGCTAAAAGTGTTTCTTTGTTTTTTTGTTTTTTTTTTTTGCCAGATGAGAATTCTCCAGCCAACTTCTGGGATTCTAAAAACAGGGGCGTCACTGGAACCCAAAAAGGACAAATTGTCTGGAGAATTGAGCCTGGACCCTACTTCATGGAACGTAAGTAACTGACAAGCATGATAATCTTAAAATAGAATAATATGCATGTGTGTTGAATGTATAGAGTCATATCTGAATGTTGTTTTTAAAGGTTTTGGCTCTTATTCATATGTTGCTATCATGAAGCCCCATATTAGAAAATATTTTGCTTTAGAAAATGCTCATCGGGGGCTGGAGAGATGGCTCAGTGGTTAAGAGCATTGCCTGCTCTTCCAAANACACACAGACAGAATATTGTATACATGATCAATCAATCAATAAATATAAAAAAGAAAATGCTCATCGGAGGTTGAACATTTAATTCTGGGCAATTAATGGTGACTTCATTGATTTTAATACAGGGATTCTCAGGGTATTTTATGGACTGGTAAGAAAACAGGTGAATAAAATAGGATTGGTGATTTGCTAGTTTACCAGTCAGTCCAGGTTAATTCAGGTATCTTCAGAAGTTTTCTTTCTTTAACAGATGGGAAAGCATGGGCTTTTGAGACATTTTTTTATTAACACTGAGCTCTAAGAAGGAAAATTTCTACATGTAAAGGATTTATTGTAAGAGATTCTATGAATACTAGAAATAACGGGACTTATCAAAGCAAAATATCAAGTGCCATTTGAACAGATGGGAACTTGATGCAAACGTCTTTAGTGAGGTTTTCTAAAATATCTGTAGCATAAAAAGTTATTTTAGAAGATTAGCGTCTCTGATCTTCATCAGTATTAAAGGTATCGGGTAGTTTCTTCCTATGTCCTCTCTAGTGTGGCAATGCTCGATAGTCCCCTCGGGTCCTGCTTCTTCCGGGTAAGTTGTGTCCTGCTTCACAGTCCGATGCTCTCGTTGTATTGTCTGTTGAAGCCTTGTCAACACAAGAAGTACAGTACAGCTGTGACCTCAATGGGATAAAAGATAGTTTATTCTGGAGGCCAGATTCACAGCGGCCCAAATTCCACGTTGCAACGTCGTAACTATGAAATTTTATCATAACAGAATGAAGAAAATCATAACCAAAACACCCTTCCTTCCTTCATTTATTTATTTTTCCTTTGATTGAAAATAGATTTTTCCCATATAATAGATCCTGATTTTGGTTTCCCCTTCTTCTACTCTTTCCAGTCCCTCCCCTATCTCCCCTTCTATCCAGATCCACCCCCTTCTGTCTCTCGTTAGAAAACCAACAAGCTTCCATGAAATAATACCAAAATATACAATTTATATAATATTATAGGATAAAGCAAAAACTAACACATCAGAATAGGACAGAACAAACAAAAAGAAGGGAAAGGGCCCAGGAAAATGCGTAAGAAACAGACATAGAACCGGGCAGTGGTGGTGCATTCCCTTAATGCCAGCACTTGGGAGACAGAGGCAGGCGGATCTCTGTGAGTTTGAGACCAGCCAGCTATACAAAGTTGTATACAGCTAGTTTCAGGACAGCTAGGGCTGTTACACAGAGAAACCCTGTCTCAAGGAAAAAAAAACAACAAAGAAACAGACATAGAAACACTCATTTCCACATTCAGGAATCCCATAAAACCACCAACTGGAAGCCATAATGTATCTGCTAGGAAAGAAAGAAAAACTATGTGAATGAAATAAAAATAAAATGTATTTTAAAGTTAAAAACAAACAAACAAAATGCCAGAAAGCCCAGGCATGACGTCGTGAGATAAGAAACCTCCAAAGACACTGTCCATCCCGTTTCTGTCGGCCATTCACTGCTGGGCATGCAACCTGCCCTTAAGAGAAGTTTGTTTCTTCCATTTTCAAGTACAGTGCTGGACTCATCACATGACAGGAACATGGGGAAATCTCTGGGCCTGGGGTACTGAGCTGAGGGCATTATATGGAAAGTGGAGAATATAAGAACATAGGGGAAAATACAACCAAAGCTGGTTTTACTTCTAACACGGTTCTTTCCTTAAAAGGATCTCACGGTTTAAGAAATTGATTAGGTGAACAGTATTGCCAACTAAATGCCAGGGGAAAGGTAAAATCACTTTCCTACTGGCACCTGAATGCTGAAGACCACGCTTGGTGCTTACCTGGAGCCTGGGGGCATGATCTCTATCACAAGGCAATCTGGTCTGAGGAAAACTGAAAGCCCATTCTTAGCATCTTTTCTGTTAGCGCTCCATAATGCCCTGGCTGTTGAGGCTGTCTCAGATAGTAAATATAGCCCTTAAAATATGCCACATAGTAGACACTTGTCTTGGAAAGTGTCTGCAGACCTTATCCTGCTCTTTAATAGAAATGGGCTTGGATCTTGATGCCGGGCTAGAGAAGGCAGAGTAGGTTTCCGCCTGTTCCTCATTCCTTTTCTCTTGTATAAACCCAGGACGTTGGAACTGAAACTCTCCAGTGTGCTTAAGGGCTGAGAGAATAGTCCACGTTACGTCTAGACAGAGCATCGTGACTTCAGAAAAGTCAGAAAGACGCGACTCCCAAGATGCTCCAGTCCACGGAGGTTAAGACAAGGCATCAAACAAATGGAGTGTTTATCTCTGAGCTTAGAAGTCAAGAGTGTCCTTTTAATGTCTTCTTGAGCCGGTGTCTGACTTGGACCGTCTTAAGAGAGCTTCTCAGCATTAATGAGATCTTACGCGGCTCTTTGGAGCTAATGGCACGGAGTATTGGGGTAACGTGATTAAGCCATTTAGATAGCTTCTAAAACTTCTGGATATTATCAGCCTCTGACCTAGAAATATAATATTCAAGGTTTTTTTCATCTTAAGAAATAAATTATTTTTTTGTCTTTAGCTTATTGGAAATCCAAACAAGGTAAGATTCTTTGAAAACTGACCTGTTAGGTCGGAAGCTAAGATGCTTCAGGTTGTCTGGTAAACTCTGGAAGATACAGATATCCCAGGCTTTTACTATTACAGCCTACTTGAAATGGCTCTGAAGGAAAAACAAAATGGATTTAATTCTTGATAGATGACCTTTGGCATCAGCACCATGGATATTTACTTGTTTTAGGATGGTAAGCAGAGGCTGGGGACTCAGTTCATTATTAACTGCTGGCAGGGTAAGCAAGAACAGTCCAACTTGAAACCCTGTTACCTACACAAAATACCAGGTTCTGCAGTGCTTGTCTGTAGCCCAGCACTGGGTACCGGGAGGGATGGCAGGCACATGAACATCTCTGGAGTTCATTGCCTCAGGGGGAAGCCGAGCCAGTGAGCGCCAGGCTCAGTAAGAGACCCTATCCCTAAAGATAAGGTGGGTATTGGACCTCTGCTGGGATTGTGGGTAAATGTGTTCAGAAGTGTAAAGCTGCAAGTGAGCTCTTCCTCAACTTGTATCCTCTGAATGTAAAGGCAATGCATAGGACTGTTTCATGACCGCATACAGGGCAATGGTGAGAATTATGTAGTAGAATAAATGAAATTATATGATATTTCCTCTTATAGTTAGAGATGGAGTATTGCGTACCAGACTTCCGTGTTATTTCATTTCATTTTAGTGAGACAGAAATGATGTGAAAAAGAGAAAGAAGGGCATTCACATTTCAACAATCCTTGTGGTTAAATTTTACATTCAACTTCCAGAACCCAAAGTCAGAACCTGTGAAGTGTTCCCCAAGCTAGCAATGTCACTTTAGAAGGTGAGGGATGAAATCAAAGTCTCTGAGGTAAACCCCTTGCTTGTGGGGGTAGACTGTGGAATCTTTGCTCAGAGAAAGCATCCAGAGTCATTGTATATACCTAGGATTGACGTGGCCTAGATGATCACATTTATTTATCGATTTATTTATTATGTATACCATGTTCTGCCTGCATGTATGCCTGCCTGCCAGAAGAGGGCACCAGATCTCATAGATGGTTGTGAGCCACCATGTGGTTGCTGGAAATTGAACTCAGGACCTCTGTAAGAGCAGCCGGTGCTCTTAACTTCTGAGCCATCTTTCCAGCCCTGGTTGATTGCTTTTAGAAGATAATTTTAATACATAATTTATGAAAAGCATGTGATTTTTTAAAATATGTAAAAATCAGAAATAACTCTGACATCATATCAATAACCTTGCTCTGACAGCAACTCGTGGCTAATCACACATTATTTATCTAGAAATATGTTATTCCCATATCAACCTAGAAATCTGTATTTTTTTAAACAGATGGTAACATAATTGCATTGAAGTATGGTGTACAGAAGTCCCTTTTCTGAGTTCCTAAATGCTGTCCAAAGTCCCATCTCTCTCTTCTTCCTTCCTGTGCTCCCTCACACACAGAACCTGCCCCTCTGTTGTGGGGATGCAGTCAGGGGCTATGGCCTCCAGGAAATCTTCGTTTGTGTTCATGAGCATTAGAGGGCTCAGAGTTTCAAGATAAAGAGATATCCCCCTCTTGTCAACATCCAAACAGAAGATTTTAAGTCTTTAGTAACTGTATAAGCAAAGGATCCCACAGATCATTAAGAACAATACAATATATTTCTGTGATTCCTGAATAGTTTCAGGGATCAGAAGGGACCGAAGAAGGGAAGATGTCACATGGGCCATACTCTCCCTCTTGAGGCTAGGACTGCTCAGTCTACCGAGACCCTTATGGGTCAATGAAGGAAACCTTACCCTGCCCCACTGCTTCAGAGTCAGCTCACTTCATGTAAGCACACACTTTGGAGAATATACTCTTGTTTTCATAGACTTGAAATTCCTTTGCTTTGTCTCCCTGTAGTTTGAAGTCAGTAGGAGGATGCACTGCCTACCACATCAGGTTGTGGGGGAAGCATTTAAGGAAGATGGGACCCCCTCCTGCTCCTCTGTCCGTGTTCTTTCTTGCTGTTTGAGTGAGGCTGGCCCTCATGGCACTGTGCTCTTCCCTACATGGATGCTCAGTCCTTATGCTTACATTTGTTCCCAGCTACCCCTGGATGCATTTCTCTAGAACGTTCTTGTTATTATATGACACTTCCTCTTGCCATTAGAGATGGTATGTTATAGTTGCCCCCAGAGCTCCAATCTTCCATTTCTACCCCTGTGAACAATTTTTCAATCATGTCTGCCCACATCAAGGTATTGAAGGACATTCATCGAAATCTCACCCCCTGCTGTTTTCCTTCACCACATTTAAGAAGATTGTGAATGTCCTTCCAAAGCCTTCAGGAATATCTGAAGGTGAAAACAAAACCTTCCTGTATTTGAAGGGGTAGAAATCCTTCCTGGTGTCCAGTAGAGGGCACCGGTGAGTGCCTAGCCCTGTACAAACAACCCCCATTCTGCCTGGAATTCTGCTATCTCTCGGGTGACTTGCCTCTGCATATGGTTTGTCCTGCTGATCCATTTAAATCCCTCAGCTCATTACTTCAATACAGCTCTGAAGAGTCTTATTGATCAGGTCCACAAAGCCTACTTTTGCACAGTTCAAAACAGATTTGTCATCTAATTGTATGGTCTCCAAATCATGAAAATAGGTGAAGATTTTTTTGTTGTCATTGTTGCTGTTATAGCCGAAAGTAATACCCCAAGTGGGTCAGCTAGCCCAGTTGTCCTGGTCAACATTTGCAATTAAAACAACCAGTGGTATTTTCTTGGTCCTTTACTGTCTTCGTTAGGGTATCTATTGCTGTGAAGAGACCACGGCAACTCTTATAAAGGAAAACATTTAATCAGGGACTGACTTACAGTTCGGAAGTATAGTTCATTGTCATCATGGCAGGAAGCATGGTGACATGCAGATAGACATGGTGCTACAGAAGTAGCTGAGAGTTCTACACCCAGATCTGAAGGCAGCAGGAAGAGAGAGTGACACTGGGTCTACCTTGAGCATCTGAAACCTCAAGGCCCACCTCCAGTGACACACTTCCTCCCACAAGGCCACACCTCCTAATCCTTTCAAATAGTGCCACTTCCTATGAGCCCGTGGAGGCCATTTCCTTTCAAACCACCACAGTTGCCTAGTCACTAAAATCTTCAAGAAGAGCAGACAGTGCCCTCCTAGCTGAGAGTGAAGGGAAAATGTCTTACCAAAGCACACCGCACACCGTGTTTACTGAGAAAGGTCTTCTTTCCTCCCCGCTATGTGATCTGAGTCCCGCTGCAGGCAGATTCACGCAGACTGCTGGCTCTCCAGTATTGAGAGTGTGGAACAGACGAGCTCATACCCACAGAACTCCTGTCGAAGGCCCCCGAGCTTTGCTGTGCACTGACGGCCCTTGTGCATGTGACCTAGGCCTTGCTTTTGCAGAATATGGTCACCGAAGAAAGCAAGTTGGGGAATACACTTTGCTTGCATCTGTAGATTTCAAACAGGTCTCCAAACTTGTGTTAGAGTTCAGGAAAGCCCTTTGCAAGCATGTTCTGAATGAGACAGAGCAACGGCGGAGCCAGACATGCGCTTCTGCAAACCCTCCTCTCACTCTGCCTCCTGGCTACTCATTAGTCCTGACTCTCATCCTTAGACCTGCTTGTCCCAAGATTCCACTGTGTCCTTACTAAGCTCCTCCTGGTCCCCATGCCCTTCCTTGTGATGCCTTTCCTCTTCAGCGTTTTCCTTTAGCGATTTGCCAGGCCTGGAATTGTCATCTTAGCAATTAAACTGTAAAATGCCTGCTCAGGGGGCTGGAGAGATGGCTCAGTGGTTAAGAACACGGACTGCTCTTCCAAAGGTCCTGAGTTCAATTCCTAGCAACCACATGGTGGTTCACAACCATCTATAATGAGATCTGGTGCCCTCTCTGGCCTGCAGGCATATATGCAGAATACTAAGAATACTGTATACATAATAAATAAATAAATCTTTTTTTTTAATGCCTGCTCAGCCAGAAGACAGTCCAGGAGTCCCTTGCACTCTCTGGCACAGTGGTGGACAGGTATATTGCTAGATGCATGGTGAAACCTTTTGACTGGTAGTGCTAAATTGTGGGTTTTTTTTTTAACCCATTCAGGAACCTTTCTTGGGTTTAACATTGGTCATTGACAGGAAGGGTGTGGCAATATAAATACTCAGGAGAATTTTACTTGTACCATTCTCTTAAAGTAAGCAAGTCAAACACTTCCCAGGATGCCATTTGGCATGGTCAGGCAAGGCCATGGTGAATTAAAAGTTAATATGCTTGGGAAAATGTGTTGGTTGAACAGCCTCATTTTTACAGTCTGCTGACCCAGTTGAGAAGAACTCCCTCTGTAGACCAGAACTGCCCCCTCTGTGGCCTGTCCAGCCTGTCTACAGGCCCGTTGCCTCTATAGAAGGATACCTGAGGAAAAATAACTCTCATGGTCATTCAGGCCTCAGAGGAATTCCCATGACTTTCGGTTCTATTGAAACCCTTTCCACTTCATGCTTTTAGAAACTGGTTGCTTTCTGCAAACTATAATAGGTATATGCCTTGCTTTTTCTCGAGCCCAACTGTTTGAATCAGTTAATAAGACATATGAGTTTCTATATGCTTATCTCTGTGGATCTGGTTCCCAAATTGGATCCCCATTTAGTAGTCCGCTTAAGTTACTTGGAAAGTTAAAGTCATGTGGGTTCCTAGAGAATCCACCCAGTCTATTCTTTGTCAGACTGAGTTGCTTTTTGTATCACTAGTAGCTATAATCTGTTCGTATTGAAGAGGTTGAAAGTAAAATCCCTGGAATGTGTGGATGACTTACAGAAAATCTCAACAGTTCACCCATCACCTAGAGCAGGCTGGAGTTAGATGACAACAATGAGCCATGGCACTGCCTGGCACATGGCAAAAGTCGCCGGTCATGTTCTTCTCTTTCCGCTTTACAGAGTATATTCAGTGTGTTGTTTGCCCGATACATTAGCGATGCTCTCAGGAATTTTCCACAAAGCAGCTAAAGCTGGGCTTGGTGGCACAGGTCTTCAACCCTAGCTCTTGAGAGGCTGAGGTAAGAAGATTCAGAGTTCAGGGCCATTCTGCGCTACTGAGTGAGGTTCAGACTAGCTTAGGTGGTGTATTAAGACCCTGTGAGCTGGGTGGTGGTGGCATGCGCCTTTAATCCCAGAGGCAGAGGCAGGCGGATCTCTGTGAGTTCGAGGCCAGCCTGATCTACAAGANGATAGATAGATAGATAGATAGATAGATAGATAGATAGATAGATAAAAATAAACCACCCTGTGAAACGTAAGGCAATAGAGAAAAGCCAAATAAGCAAAACTCATCAGGAACTGGTCAAAATCAGTTACTGCCGGTCAGAAAAGAAGGAATTGCATTCAGAAAGGATTGCCTGAGAGGGATATGGCATTTCCTCGGTAGATTCAACTGTTTCTCTCCCATTGCTTTGCAGCGGAGATCAAAATCTGTTTCAAGTACTACCATGGCATCAGCGGAGCCCTGCGAGCCACAACCCCCTGTATTACTGTGAAGAACCCGGCTGTGATGGTGAGTCCCCTCATGGCCAGTTTCCTCCTCGAGCCCATCAAGAGTTCTATTTTTGCCTGGGCAGCCTCGTCAGGGTCATGAGGAACAATGAAAAGGAAACACACGACAGTGTGTTTCAGGAAAGGAAACGCGGTAAAGGCCACCACAGCCGCATCTGCGATACCAATCAGTGGAAAAACACTTGCAACATAGCTGTCCCACGTATCAATAGCTCTTCAAGGGAACACGGTGACCTACAGTGTTCTGTCGTGAAGGCTTGTACACGTGGACGGTAGGAAATGGTGGTACTGTATCTCAGGTGGGTTTCCATGTATTCAGTGTGTAAAGGGGGAAGGAGCCCAGTGAGATCATAGGCATTCTACTTGCCTGTCACCTGAAGAGAGTGTGTGATGTGGTCATATACGGGTGCTTTCCTCAGAGGTCAGAGTGTGTGATGGGGTCATATATGGGCGCTTTCTTCAGAAGTCACAGTGTGTGACGGGGTCATTTATGGGCGCTTTCCTCAAAGGTCTGAGTTTAAATTTCTCACCGAGTGCTAAGTGGGAATTCTACTGTTTGGTAAAATATGGCTGCTCTGGGAGCCAACTTCTTCATGGAGCCCTCAGGTGAAGGGTAGTCATTGCTTTTGCAATTTTCTGACTTTTTCTCTTGGCAGATCAGCTTTAAAAATCTGGAGTTCTCAAAATTAGGTTGATGGTTTCGGAAGAGTCACAGGCTCTGACATATGGGAATCCTTGCAGTTTTTGTCACTAGTAAAACTAAGATTATAGCCAGGTTGTGGTGGCGCACACCTTTAATCCCAGCACTTGGAAGGCAGAGGCAGGCAGAGCTCTGTGAGTTTGAGGCCAGCCTGGTCTACAGAGTG
>LOJH01048024.1:0-10839 GCA_001685095.1 Ellobius talpinus
ACTGCCTGGCCCATTATTTCTAGCCTGTTATTGGCTAACTCTCACATATTAGTGTAACCCATCTCCTTTAATGTGTAGCGCCACGTGACTGTGGCTTACCAGCATCAGTCTAACCAGCATCTGTCTCGGGAAGGAGAACCATGGTGTTTGCCTGTCTCTGCTTTCTTCCTCCCAGAATTCTGTTGTCTTCCCCACCTACCTGAGTTCTGCCCTATCAACGAGGCCAAGGCAGTTTCTTTAATAACCAATGAAAGCAACACAAATACAGAAGGGCATCCTACACCACCCCTATATTTTCAAAGAATTTTGTAACAAAAGTTTACAGGAATCTGTCAAAACTTTCTCTGCTTCTATTGAGATGATTATTCAACTTTTGTCTTCAATTCCATTTAAAGAATTTATCACATTTCATGACTTTCATAAGTTGAATCATACATGTATCTCAGGAATAAATACAAGTTGGCCATGATGGATAATCTTTTTGATGTATTAAAGTATTGTGTTTGTAAGCATTTCATTTACTGCTTTTTAGTATATACTCATCATGTTGTCCCATAGTTTCCTTTTTGTTATATCTTTACCTGATTTGTGTATTAAAGTGATACATGCTTCATAGAAGTTGCTTGAGAGTGCTAATTCTGTATCTATTTTTTGAACCATTTTAGAATGGTTGGTAACAATTCCTCACAGGTCTCGAAAAGATAATTTTTAGCTTTATATGGAAACACATACATATACATGCACATACACCCGAATAAGTTAGATAAAACAATCCTGAGCTATCAAAAAACTGCTGGAAATATCATCTCTGACTTCAAATTGTACTACAGAGTTATAGCAATAAACATAGCATAGTATTGTGCAAAACCACACTTACAACAGAATTGCATTGAAGACCCAGACATAAATCCACACACCTATAGACATTGATTTTTTTAAAAGAAGTAACAAATACACACTGATAAATGTATCTTCAACAAGTGGAGTTGGTCAAATATGTGGCTGCATGTAGAATTCAAATAGAACCATACTTATCACCCTGCACAAAACAACTACATCAAAGACCTCAGCATAAAACTGGGTATACTGAACCTGATACAAGAGAAAGTGGGGAAATAGTCTTAAATTCATTGGCACAGAAAATACTTTCTGGACAGAACACCATTAGTACAGGCACTAAGATCAATAATTAATAAGTGAAACATAAAACTGTGAAGATACTGAATGTGAAAGACAGTGTCACTCAAAATGGAAGCCTACAGAACTGAAAAGTATCTTAACCAACTACCCATCCAATAGAGGGCAATATCTTAAATGTATAAAGAATTCAAAAAACAGGTATTAAGAAAACAACTAAAGCAATTTTTTAAAAATGGAGTGCAGATATGAATAAATAATTCTTATAGAGGAACCTCAGATGGCTGAGGAACACTTAAAGAAATGTCCAACAACCTTAGCCATCAGAGAAATTCAAGTCAAAACTACTTTGATATTTCATCTTATACCTTTTAGAATGGCTAAGATCAATAAAACAAGTGGCATATGATGCTGAAGAGAATATGAATTAAGGGAACACTAATTTGTTGCTGGTAGGAGTGCAAACCTATATAGCCACTATGGAAACTAATACGGTTGTTCCTCAGATTGTTGGAAATTGATCTACTTTATAGCATAACTAATAAAAAAAACAGAGACAGATACTGCTGTTGTAGGAGGATGTTCATTCGTTTCCAATTTCCCAGATGTGAAATAACCACACAGAAACTGTGTTAATACAATTACTGCTCGGCCTATTAGTTCTCGCTTCTTATTGGCTAGTTCTTGCATCTCGAATTAACCCATTTCTGTTCATCTGTGTATCACCACGTGGCTGTGGCTTACTGGCAAGGTTCTGGCATGTCTGTCTCCTCCTGGTGGCTTCATGGTGTCTCCTTGACTCCGCCTACTCTCTCTTTTTCTGTCTGTTTGGAATTCCCATCATGCCCTATTCTGCTAAGTCACTGGCTGAAACAGATATATTCATGACCAATAAAAGCAACACATAGACAGAAGGACTTTCCACACCATTTCCACTTTTCTGTTTAAACAAAAGGAAAGGTTTTAACTTTTACATAGTAAAATTACATATAACAAAACAGATATCAAGCGAGAATTATAGTTACAATACTTACATCTACTTTATCTTTTATCATAACTAAATAAAACTATAATTATAACTATCTATTCTTCAACTCCATCAAAGACTCCAGAAGGATATATTACCTAAGTAAACAGGAAGTACATTGTAAACAACTTCCAAAGCTCTAGAATTGAAAGAGATATCTTGCTGCCTGAATAGCCGCCCAAAGTTCTTCGGTAACATTGGGGCACCCATCTTCAGCCTACAGGCCCATACTATCCAGTAGACTTTTCCATGAAGCTGGAAATTTCAAAGACATTTCCACCTATATTGGCACTTTGTCAGTCACTTTCTTCTGTGTTCTGCAGAATGTCTGGCAGACTCTTTCATGNATATTACCTAAGTAAACAGGAAGTACATTGTAAACAACTTCCAAAGCTCTAGAATTGAAAGAGATATCTTGCTGCCTGAATAGCCGCCCAAAGTTCTTCGGTAACATTGGGGCACCCATCTTCAGCCTACAGGCCCATACTATCCAGTAGACTTTTCCATGAAGCTGGAAATTTCAAAGACATTTCCACCTATATTGGCACTTTGTCAGTCACTTTCTTCTGTGTTCTGCAGAATGTCTGGCAGACTCTTTCATGAAGCAAGAACCCCAAAGAACTGTCTCACCTTTTTTAGACAATTTCAGCAGTCATTTTTCTGTGGTTCCTGCAAATCCAGTCAAGCAGTTCAGGCAAGAGCAGTTTCTTGCCCAAATGGTTGACAAACTCCATGAGGAGCCTCTTCAAGGCCCATTGTCCTTTTGCAGTAGATTGGTGCTGCCTGAAACATATGTCTCTCTGTGATGAAAAGTCCTAAGTTCTTAAAACATTTTAAATGCTATATTCTACAGGTCTTTGAAAGGTTTGAAGATTATCTATATAACTGAAATATATCTCTATATGTCTAGAAAACCTAGCTAACATGACTATAAATTTGACTATTAAAGATGACTATCTATTAACCTGTATTTCTTAATTATACAATACATTTTTAAATGAGCTGCATAAACACAATACCTTAGTTAAGAGCAGAAATATACATATGACAAAAATGACCTTAAATTTGTATTTATAGACCAAGATCCATACCAAAGCAAAGTGTTTATCTCTATAGCATATTCCCATTTAAATGTAAACAAACATTTATAGACAATATTTGGGAATTTGGGTGTAGTTCTCTCCAAACCTCTTTCTGCTATTTATTGGGTGAAGTAATTTTAGAGGTTCTCAGAAACCTTTCAGAGGGTCTTGGTCCATCAAATCACATTAGTCTGGAAGAATTCCACAGATTCTCATCCTGTGTGGAAACAAAAGAAGAACCTCTTTTCCAAAGCAGCATATATTTAGACCCAAATTTTGAAGTCAATATAGCTTTAAGATATATAGGTTTAGCTCAGCAGTCTGTACAATGAAATGTCTCTCTGTACTTAGTTCATTCACATCAAAATTTCAAAGAAAACACAATAGTATACATAACCCAGAGTCTCTGTGTATATTCCATCTTTATTCCTTTTATCTATGACTGTCTGTACCCTTTAAAGACTGTTTTTATAACCATCTGCTTCCTTTTATAACTGTCTATATTCTTTTTCTTCTCTCTCTCAAGCCTATATACATTTATCCAACACTGTGACCCAATTGGAGGTCTTTTTCATTGGAATCTGTCTTTAATGTGTATCTGTAATAATTTTCTGACAGGACTGATGCTTAAAATGCTAAGTGGGCATGGCTAGGACTAAGGCTGATTTGCTTTTTGTCTCCACCCAGTCCAACATGGTGGAGGCATGTTCACTGCCTCTGTGAGCTGTACACACTGTCTCAATTCCAGTTATGCACCGGGTCTATGTGGCACCATTAGGTGGTTTGTGACATGCTGCTCACAAACCCCATTCAAGTGTTTGGCCTTCTGAAAGAGCCAGTGTTTGTGCTGGCAGCATGAACCAGAAAGCCATTTTTTAAAGAAGCCATGCAGTTTTTGCCATTAAAGCTGAGTCAGGAAACCTCTTAAAGGAGCTGCATCTCTGCTTGCCACCAGGGTAAGAAAGCCTATCTTTAAAAAAAATGTGGCTACCAAAAACATGCTTAACTCTGGTCTTTTGTGTCTGTAATTCCTTTCCAAACTTTCTCAAGTTTTACGTAGATATAGTTGACCAAATTGGAAGCCAATTTGTTGTTGGAGGCTGTTTGTTTGTTCCTGGCTGCCCAGACTCGAAATAAGCACACAGAAATTGTATTAATTAAATCACTGCTTAGCCTATTAGTTCAAGCTTCTTATTGGCTAGCTCTTACATCTTAAATTAATCCATTTCTTTTAAACTATGTCTTGCCATGTGGCTGTGGCTTACAAGCAAGGTTCTGGCATGTCTGTCTCCTCCTGGTGGCTTCATGGCATCTCTTTGATTCCACTTACTCTCTCTTCCTCTATCTGATTGGAATTCCCACCTTGCTGTATTCTGCTAAGCCAATATTCGAAATTGATTTATTTGTTAACCAAAAAAGCAATACATGGACAGAAGGACTTCCCACACCATATTGGGGTTAAAGCTTTTATCTATCTGTTTTATTAAATTTTCCAAAGATCTGCATCTTGGAAGTCAAACCAAACAACTTTTTAAAAAATAAATCAAGAATTTACAAAACAACAACAAGGGATATCAAAATGATAATTAACAGTATGTCAATCCTGGTTAAATTGATTATCCCTTCATTTAATTGTTCCATTCTAAAATCATGTACTATATAATCATACAAAGACCTAACTTTATCATAAATGTGTCTTTCATTTTTAACATGGAAAATAACTTTCATTTAACTAATTCTCCCCTTAAAGAATTCCCAATTTCTTTACCAAATCTGCTGCCAATGATGATGAAGATGTGAGGCTTTCTGCTGCTGTGTATAACAGTAAAGGACTAACTGGATTTCAAGGAAGCTACCTAATTTGGGAGCAGCCTGAGAAGGGAGTTTAGAGAAAGCCCACCAGGAGAGAAGAAATGAAAACATAGCTTGTAGGTTGGTGACCTATATAGCTCTGGTTTATGCCAGTGGCTATAAACCCACAGGCAAATGGCTTTTTTGTGAATTCAAACTTCAAATATTGGGCACCAGATGCAGTATAACATTAAAAAAACAGGGACAGATGTTGGGATTCAAGCTAAAAGATCAGAAAAGCAAAGCAGCCAACCACTAGAGACCTCTACAAAATCTTCAGACTGAAAAGAGAGTGAGTTCCTGTCTCTTACCACCATATATTGTGTACCACAACTCCTGGATTCTATGGCTAAACAGTGTGGCTTCTGGGATTAAAGGTGTGCACCAACACTGCCTAGCCTGTGTGGCTGACTAGTGTGGCTAGTTTTTTCTTTCTTCAGGCAAGATTTATTTGTTATATCATAAACAACATATCACTATACTTCTGCAAGATTCACTCTTTGGCATATACCCAAAGGTTGTTCCATCCTACCACGAGGACACTTGTTCAGCCATGTTCATTGCTGCTGTATTCATAATAGACAGAAATTCGAAACCACCTAGATATACCTCAACAGAAGAATGGATGAAGAAAATGTGGGACATTTACACAGTGGAGGATTATTCAACCTTAAATAAAATCAACTCATAAAATTTGTAAGTAAGTAGATAGAAATAGAAAAGAATCATTCTGAATGAGGTAAGCCAGACCCGGAAAGACAAATATGGCATGCCTTCACTTCTATGTGGATATTATGTGTTAAGTTAGTAAAGACAAAGATACAATCTGTTGAACCACAGAGGTTAGGTACAGAGTAAGCAACTGGAGGAGGAGGCAAATAGATCTCCTTAGGAAAAGGAAACAGAATAGATAGTTATGGGTGATGGGGGGACTAGAATGGGGGTTCAAGATGAGATTGGGAAGAGACAGGGGATGAGGGAAGAAATACAAAGAGAGACAGCTGAAATTGCATGCCATTTGAGGAGTAGTATATAAATACAGTAGAAACTTCCTAAAATATATGCACATATGAACGTGATCTCAATGAAATCATAAAATAATGGGGGAGACAGACACCCAAGTGGCCTTTTCTTGTTACCGAATGAAGCATCCAGTCCCAGAATTGGGTTAGATTTAATTGAGTTGTTGGCCAAAGGGACCCCATGGGAACCTCCAATCTACCCAGGCTTTTGTCAAGGCTGTAGGTTGCTCTCCACAAACTGACGGCAGGACCCCATTTCTAAAGACACCTACACAACACACTGAACATGAGAAGCTGAGCTAGTGTCTACATAGAGCCTTTACCCCTACATTCTCACATCTTTGGTACATGCTACCAAAAAAGAAATATAAACACCAGCCCAGCCACAAACCGTTTGACACAAATGGTATATTTTCTGAAAAATATGCTAGTGCAATGGTGGTATAAATTTGTGGAAATAATCAACCAATATCTGATTTGACTTAAGGCCCACTTCATGAGATCGAACCCATACCTGACACTGCTTAGGTGACCAAGAACTAGAGACCAGATAATCCAGGGAGAGACCTAGGGTAAAACCAAATACTACTGGTCTGAAAAACAAAACAAAAACAAAAATGTAGCAATAAAATTATTCTGCTATGCTGATAGATATGTACCTTGCTCAGCCATCATTGGAGAATCTTCCTGCTACAGGAGATGGAACAAATACAGAGACTCACTGCCAGACATTGTGCAGAGAGTGAGATACTTTGGAGTACTAAGCCCTAAACAGGATGCCTCTATCAAGTCCCTCCCCTCTAGGCTCAAGAAACACCAAGAAAGAGGAGGCAAAAAGAGTATAAGAGCCAGAAAGGATGGAGAACACCAGGAGAACAAGACCCTCTAAAACCAACAGAATCAAAGCTCATATGAACTCACAGAGACGTAAGAAGCATGCACAGGGCATTCACAGTTCTATACCAGGCCTGTGCATGTTATATCATGGCTTCCAGTTTAGTGTTTATAGGGGATTCCTGAGTGTGTGAAGAAGTGGGCCTTTGTTTCTTGTTCTTTCTCTTGGGCTCTTTTCCTTCTGTTTGTCTTGTGCAACTCTGATGTATTAGTTTTTATTTTATCTTATTCTATGTTATTATAGAAGTAAACTTAACATTATTAATTAAAAATGACTAGCTGTAGATCTTTGAAGTTTTGGAAGAATTCTGCTGTGAATCCATCTGGTTCTGGACAGTTTCAAGATGGAATGTTTTCCATTAGTATTTTAATTTCCTCATTTGTCAAGGGTCACTGGTTTCTTGTTTTAGTTTTGATGGTTTTTCTGACTCTAGAAAATCATTTCTTTCAGGTTTTCCAGTTTAATGGGGTATAGGCTTTTCAATAACTACTTCACAATATTTTTAATTTCTTTGGTATTGGTTGTAATATTTCCTTGTCCATTTCTGATTCTATAAATTTGTATACTCTTTTTCTCTCTTTTGCTCGTTTTGGCCATGGATTTGTCAGTATTGTTTAGATTCCCTAAGAACCTGCCCTTAAATTTGTTGATTTTCATATTGGTTTTTTGTTTTTATCTTGTTCACTGATTTAGACTCTAATATTTATTATTTTCTACAGTCAACTGGATTTGGATTTGATTTGCTCTTATTTTTCCTACATTTTCAGTAAGATAATTAAATCATTTGCTTATACTCTTTTTGAGTTTTTTTTAAGATGGGCACTATGAGCTGTGAATTTTCTCTTTAGGAGTACTTCAGTGTGTCACAGAGGATTGTGATATGTTTTCATTTTCTTTTAGATCAATGATTTTTTATTTTTTCTTGATTTCTTCTTTGATCCACTCATCATTTAATAATCAGTTCTTTAAATTCCATAAGTTCATATATTTACTATATTTTTGCTGTCAGTTTTAAGTGTTATTGCACTGTCGCCAGGTAGGATACAAAAACTCATTTCAATCATTTTAAATTTGTAAAGATTTATTTTGTGCCCCAAGATGTGATATATTTTAGAAAACCATCCATGCACTGCTGAGAAGAATGTGTATTTTTTGGTGTTTGGAAAGAATATTCTGTAGATACCTGTTCAGTCCATTTTATGAAGGATATTAATTCTGATGTTTCTCTGTGTATTTTTTGTTCAAATGACCTGGATACTGGAGAAAATGGGGTATTGAAATAATCTACTGTTATTGAATTGTTCTTAATCTGTGTCTCTAATTCCAATAGTATTTTTTTAGTGAAATTCAGTGCCCTGGAGTTTGGTTACGTATATGTTTAGGATAGTAATATCTTCTATGTTAACTTTTCCCTTCATTAGAATAAAGTGTCTGTCTTTATCTTTTCTGCTTAGTTTAATATGAAATCTATTTTGTCAAATATTAGGAAAGTGATGCCAGTTTAATTCCTGGTTGCATATGATTAGAACACTTTGCCTATCCATTTACTCTAAGGCAGGGCCCATCTTTCAACCTAAAATGTGATTCTTACAGTCAGCAGATATGGATTTGTTTCTTGATATATTCTGTCAGTCTGTGATTTTTGATAATTAATAATTTGATAATTGAGACCTTTGATATTATCAAGTTATTATTAAAATGTGCATGTTAGTCATTGTCATCATGTTACTGATTTTTGGTGTTTGTGTTCTCAGTGGGTGTCAGAGCATTTATCATGAGGTATTATGGGTCGTGATGCAACTATAGCTTATAGCAATTGATAATTCAGAGAAAATATTCCGTGATAGGATGCTCCATCAGCAAGGCTTGCAGAACACGGACTATGAAAACTGTTGATGTCAACTGTAATTTCGCTTGTGCAGTAACAGCTATGCTATCTCCCTATTAGCATCCATTTTCATGTAATGTATAGATATAATTTCATGATTGCGTCTCAATCTTATGGGAACACATATCTGTGTGTGATAAGGAAGATGACTTTTCATTTGGTTGTATAATTTTAATATACAGAATATATATTAGGACATGCTTCATAACTAGATATATTTGTCCCCCGAGGGCTGCCAACACTTAAAAGCCTGCCTTGTTCTTTTTGCTAAGATGGCTGCACACAATTAGCTCACTTTTACCTCAGAGAAAGTTCAAAGTAAACTGAAAGCTTTTTGTGAACAGATCATGAGTTTAAACCTTTACAGCTATCCACAATGTTAAAGTCCCAGATGTCTAACCATGCCAATTCTTCACTTCCCAGTCTGATGACAATAAACCTATGTCTCACAGTTTGCCACTGGGTGCTGTGCACCCCGTCATCTGGTTATGGCCTCATTCCTGTAACCTTAGAACCTTGTGTTGTTATGGTAATGACTGAGCTCCCTATCACTCACCTTAGGAATGTGCTTTCAATCCATGAAAAGTAACTCTTCTAATTCTTTTATTGCTTCCAGGCTCCTATAAGAAGAGTTTTGAGGCTAGAGGAGAGGAGCTAGGAGAAGTTAGGAGGAATTAAAAGCATGACAGGATAATTCAAATAGAAACAGAACAATAAGGAGACTGATTCAGAAAAGCACTGAGAACCAGCTTTCCTTCACCCACAGAAAAAGTCCTTTCTGCTTTCTGTTGCATCCATTCGGAACCCTGAGGAGGGTCTCGGGGCTGGACTCCAAAGGCTCTCAATAAGGGGGATTTTTGTCTTTAATAATTTTGGCTTTGTATTTCTTTCCATACTTTAGCTGCTGTGCTCATTCTTCTCCTTGGCCTGAAATAATGCCTCCTGTATTTTCTTTAGATTTGCTTTGTTGAATATAAAAGTTTTAGGCTGTTTAAGTCATGTAAAATTTTTCTTTCTCTTCCAAACATGGCAGATAGTTTGCTGGGTATCATTAGTCCAAGCTGTCTGCTGTAATCTTTTAGGACTTGAAATGCATTGCTCCAGGATTTCAAAGTTTCAATTCAGAAATCGATTATTATTATGAGGGGTTTCCTTCAAATGAAACTTGTATTTTTCTCTTGCATCCTTCAATACTCTTTATTTGTTATTTATTCTTAGTGTTTTAACTATGTTATTCCATGTGGATTTTTTCTGGTCTTGTCTATTCTGTGTTCTGTGTGCTTCTTGAATCTGTATGGATATGTTTTTCCTTAGTTTGGGGAACTTTTCTTCTACTGATGTTGTTAAAGATTTGATCTATCCAGGTGACCTGTGATTCTTTCTTTCATCTATATTTATATCTATATTGGCATTTTTCATGTTGTCTCACATTTCCTGTATGTTCCCTTCTTTGTTTTTAAAGTTTTTCATGTTCCTTGCTTATTTGGTCTAGATCAGTGGTTCTCAACCTTTCTATGTTGAGACCCTTTAACATAGTTACTCATGTTGTGCTGACTCCCAACCATAAAAATATTTTACTGCTACTTCATAACTCTATTTTCACTGCTGTTATGCATTTTAGTATAAATATATTAGGCAACCCCTGTGAAAGATTCATTCCATTCCAAGGGACCATGAACTATAGGTTGAAAAACGCTAGCTTAAAGTGTTATTTCTATAGGAAAAGATGGAAACAAAATTAAGGCTAAGGAGGAGTCTAATCCACCTTCTGAGACAATGAGTCATACTTTCTGGAGTGAATCCCATCAATTTAAAAAGCCATTTCTAGGTGACTATGGATGTTGGGTCCTTCTGTTCTGGCCTTTGTTAGTAAGGCCTGGTGTCCTAGTGAATGTCTGATATGCAACCCTCAAAGGAGTTGGGCCCTACGGGTTGAG
>LOJH01048027.1:0-13101 GCA_001685095.1 Ellobius talpinus
CTTTCTTTCTGTGTACCCACTTGCCTGCCTTTCCCCTGGAAACTCTCTGAGGCGGGCCTTTTCTGTTGAGTTTGAAACTGTGTGGCACAAAGCATAAATGAGGACTTAGCATTTATATATACAATGAACCCATAAATGGGTAGATACAAGTTTTTGAACCAAATTGTTTTGCCTCTGAAGCTTAAATCAGCCCTCATTCATTCATTCACAGAGTCGCTACAGCATGGCAGCCTTGTGCCTTTGGTGTACTCATTCATCTGGTTTCATAGTGGTTGACTTAATAAGACTTCTGCCTTCCTTGGGCTGCCCCAGTGGGCTTGGCTGTTGTTTCAAGACATCAGACGCTTCTGAACCTCCTGTCTGGGGAGGCTGTCTCCGGTGCTGTCTCATCCTCCCCTGATGACACCGTTGGGCTGTGATGCTTGGGACTCTAAATCTCCACGAGGAATGAATGGCCCGGCCGCCTTCCCTCAGGAGGAGGCATCTGTCCTACTTTTTGTTCATTCAAGCACAACCTTTGCTCCCATTTCTGCCCCAGAACGTCTCTGCTCCCCTCATTCCCATTCCCAGGGCTTGCCCCGGCAGCCTCCCCCTCACACCTGCAAATCTCGTTCACACGGCATCCAATTCATCCTTGGCCTGTGAGGAGGGCAGGAGTCCGGTGCACACACTTCCTCTTCCTCCTCCTCTTTCCTGCCTCCCCTGCAGATGGCTTTCTGTGAAGGACTCTCTCTGCTTTTTCCCTGGGGTAGAAACTTGGTCTGCTAATGGTGCCTGTGGAGTAGGAGGATGTTTGAATGGATCTCAGCTCCCGGTGATGATAGGAAAGTAATTATCTACCCTTAGTTCACTTAACAGTTGCTTACAGAATGTGATGCTGTGAGATCTCAGCTTTGGAAATGTGAGGAGAATACAGTTCCCATCCAAAGGGGCTCAACCTTTTCCTCGTGTGCCAGGATGAGCTGTCCACTTTTAATACTTACCTGGTTTGCCATTACTTTCAATCTGGACTTTCTCAGGCCAGATCTGCTATAAAATATACTTTTTCCTTGTAAAAATTATGTACCCTAGTACTGAATTGATGAGTCTGTCCACTCTCTATAGTATTATAACAGGGAAAGTTGGTCTGTTTGATACTTATTGTAGTTCTTGATGGCTTGTGAAACTCTCCTCTGGACAGTAAGAAACAGAAGAGATGCTCTCAGAGAGGGAGCTAGCCAGAGATGTTGAAGATAGAGGTCGGACAGAACCAGTGAGGGTGTGGTTTGAGATAAGATGAAATCAGGTGATCGCAGTCAGTTCCTTGGCTCCCACGATGAAGAATCAGGGGCAACTCTCATGGGTTACCTCTCTCCCCCTTCTTGGGTCTCATTTTAAATATGGGTCTGTGTATGTTCCTGCAGGGCCTCTAAGAACACCAGAGTAGAAAGTTCAAGCAGAGGCTAATGCCATTTCTGTTGGCCACCTGGCAACCCCAGGCACCGAGAAAAGCTCCAGGCCCATGTGGACGCTTCATAAACATCATTTAACGTTTAATGGAGGGAAGAGACTAGTAAATGTGCTCATGGTTGGCAAGAGGAGTGGGAACCTGATCCCCTCTTTCTGACATTTAAACCCTGCCTTTTTCCACACACAAAAACACATACAGCCAGGGAAAATAGATGAGCTGCATATAGGAAGTTCAGTAAAGCAATTCATTAGGGGGGAAAATCCTGCTTTTGTTGTTAAATGGGCAATCAAAATACCAGTCCTCAGTGCAGAGGTGGATACATCCTGACAACATTAAACAGGAGGTTTCACCAATGACTGGACTGGAGCAAAGAAAGACAACTCCGGATCCTCCCTGGTTGCAGAGTTGCCTTAGACTTCTGGATCAGTGTCTGTGAATTACAGGTGTGTATTTATCACCCGTGGGTCTTTTAAAATCCAGATGTGCATTGGATAGGCCTCCACAGGGCTGGACTCCCGTACTTCTAACAAGCATCTGTGGGATGCTGTGCTGGTGAGCTGCAGTCTACACTGAAGAGTGAGGCCTCAGAGAGAATGGAAATGGCTTGCTTCCTCTTAGCCTGAGGTCTACCCTCAAACAAGTGACTTTTTTTTTCTTAGAATCTTTTTATTTTATTTTAAACATTTGTTCAATATGACCACATTCAGAAGAGGAGCAGATGAAAGGCTCCAGTGACCCAATTCTATGTTTTGGGTATGAATTTGATCTTCAGGTTTAAGTAGATTAAAATTCAGTCTAGGAGGTGTGCATAATTGAGCATAATTGTGCTGTTCCTGTTCTGGTCTTACAAGGTGGTCAGAGGATTTTGCTGTTGGAGGGGACAAGGGGTTCTCTGGAGATGGTTGCATCTACCCTCTTGGATAACCCTCATCTGGGGTGAGGGGTGATATTTCCTGGCACATTTGTTCTTCCTGGAATCCAAGGAGGCTGTAGATTTGAGACAAGACTTATTGCAGCCTTGGAGGGGCACAGGAAAGATTTGGCAGACTCTCCTTATATGATTATCATGCTGACCCCACCCCGCCCCACCCCACACAGGTCAGCAGGTGGTAGAATAAAGAAGACAGGTTCTTGTCCTGCCGTTAATTGTTCTGTTGCCCCCAAGTAAGGGGTCAATTTTTTTTTTTTTGGCAAAAACAACTTTCCTCTAAATGTCTGTGGCAATTTCCCCATTAGAGTCGAGCGTTCCTCAGTCTTAAAGGAATGTGGCTGTTAGCTAATCTGGCTTGTAGGTTCCCTGGCCCAGTGAGAATAGCGCCAATGAGGGGACAGGCTGGAATGGCAGAAGCAAACACATAAAGAGGGCCAGATGTTGAAGCCTAAACGTAGAAGAACCATTATAAAAGAGAATACAAGAGAGATCCAAAGCCCAAGGATATGCAGTTAAATAAACCCTCCAGGGAGTCATCATTCCTGCTAAATAACCTCACAAATACAGACTACTAAGAATGAATTTTAGCATTGTGTAATCATGTGTAAGAACCATATATCTTCGGGGTTTTGGCTTCAATTATTTTTGGTAGGCTTAGTCTAAGTGTCTCCATTTTTGTTGTTGGCTTTGTGAGAGTCTTGGTAAAAAGACTTTTGATCTTAAACTCTTGGTCCCCCTGTTTCAGCTCCCTGGTGCTGGGCTCCATGCACACACAACCATACCTATGGGGCTTTGTTCAGTTCTGACAGCTTCCTCTCTTGTCCCTGAATGATCTTGTTTGGGGACACCACTGATAGTCGTCCGGTGATTTGGTCTTGATTGTCTCTGGTAGCCATGATAAGATCTATTCTTTGCACTGATCTGATCCCACATTGAAGGGGAGGGTTTTTGGTCAAATTCAAGATGTTGATAGAGGAGTGACCTTGGGGAAGTGTTTACTTAGAATCTGTTCTTAAGTTTCATTCTGTCTGGTGTGTGTGTGTGTGTGTGTGTGTGTGTGTGTGTGTGTGTATGTGCGCATGTGCACGCACATTGGGTTCCTATGATTCTGCTTTTTTTCCAGCCAGGAGTACTTCAAAGCTCCCAATGGGTCTGAGTTATTATTCTACCTTTGTTGCCATTTCTCCACAATCCATCCTTATCAGAATAGTGTCTCTGACTTCAGGCTGGAAGCCTCTCATCCCTAGGAACAGGCTCTGCTACTCTCTATGCAAATGACTGATGCGCTTGGTTTCAATGACCTCATTTGTAAAATGGGGAAAATGATAGCGTATATGTCATAGTGCTTTTAGGATTCAGTGGGTTAACCCACGGACTACTTAATATGGCACCAAGCTTAGGTTAAACTCTTGGGCGTGTTGGTTTCTGTGGCTACATGCATTGGTGTCTTCCCATCTCTGCTTAGGAGGGATACAAGTGATGATGTATTTGGGACTAAGTTTTCATTAGAAATCTTGATTTTAAGCATTCCTTAAGTCCCAGTGAGGTTAGAAGACGGTGAAATAAGAAACCTCCTGGAGTGAAGAACAGGGCTAGCCTTGGGCACCTCAGGTAATCTTAAGGGTGAGGCCACTTGGGGAAATCAAAGACACTGGCAACCTCCCTATCAGTCTTAGCAAGCACAAAGCACCGCTTATACACATGGCTATTGTGTGTGTGGGCATCTCAGCTTCACTCTCTAGCCCAACGCTGGTCCTGTGGATGGTTCTGCTCATCTCTGTTACTTCCTCAACCACCATTGTGGTCTCCTACAGTCTCCTTTGTCCCTCCCTCATGTTCTCAGCTTACTTCTTCAGCATCCATCTTTGGATTCCACCACATTCTACCTTCCATTCCCTCTTTTTTTCTAGATATTGAGATCAAACACTCTGAGGAAATGATGGTCTGCTAAACACCATCTTTGTTGAGCCTTCTGTGAGCCACTGACGAGCTTGTGGTCCAATCAGCTATGGCCAGGACCTAAAGCAGTAGCAGTGCATAATTACCACAGCCCCTCTGACTGGTAAGAGGCACTTCCTTACACATAGATTCCATGTCCTGTAGGGAGTTTTTGTTTGAGCAGAAATTACGGTTCAAGGAATTTACAGAATAGCGAGCTAACTGGCATGAAGGAAGGTAGGATGACCCCTGGGTGGGTCTCCATCCGCTGCCTGGCTAAGCCTGTCTTTCTCTTTCACTGCAGAGTCTGGACTTTAACCCAGGTGAAGCTAGCTAGGTGGGGAAGAGTGTTGTGTCCCCAGAGTTCTGAAAGTGAATTTTGATCTTTGCTTCTCAGTGATTGGCTTAGGCAGGAACATGTGACCTAAGGCTGACCAGTAGAGCAAGGGCACACTTCTAGGACAGTTGTTGTTGTTGTTCATATAAAACAATATGTGGTCACCTTCTAATTCAGCAATCCCACTCTCTAGACTTTACCCCTGGGAAATAAAAACATGTCTACACACAGGCCTGTTTGTGGATGTTTATAACAGTATTGTTCATAATAGCTCAGTCTGGAAGCAGCCCAAATGTCCATTAAATGGTGTATAAACAAGCTACAGCATATCTATACGATGAAATACTGCTTGTCAATAAAACAGAACAAACTATTTATATACGCAACAAGATAGATGACTATCAGATGCACTGTGCTTAATGAAAGAAGCCAGACATGGAAAGTCCCCCAGTGGGTGATTCCATTTATATCATGTCTTTGCAAAGGCAAACCTTAGGGACAGGACTTTTCCAGGTGCTAGTGAGGAGAGAACTGACCGTAAGCAGATACCAGGAAACTTTGGCACAGTGGGAATGTGATACCTTGATTGTTACATCACTGGATATACATTTGTCAATCTCATCAAATCATGTATTTAAAAACAGAATTTTGCTGTATTCAACTTACATATCCATAAACACTTTCATGGCCTTAACAAAACAAAACAAAGATAGGAAGAGGGAGAATGTTTTTCTCTTTGGACAATGTATTACCTGAAGCTATATCACTTTGGGACCAAGAAAGGAATCTCACCTGGAAGGTGACAACTTCTTTACGCTGTGCAGGAAAGAAACATCGAGTTTCAGTGTGCTATGTGAGAAAATTATTGCTTAAGCCAGATGAGTCAGCCTTTCTGCCCAAGGATCTCATCCTTAGGGAGGCATGATCTATGTGCTAAGAATGGTCTCCATGGAAACAAGGGTCTTCAGTCACTCCGTTCATCAGAACAGTACTACAGACATGGAAGAAACTCAACAGAAGCATCAAGCATGCAGCACAGCAATCTGCAAGCACTGCAGTGACTTTATACAGTTTGTCTTTGTGTGTGCAAGCTGGTGTATGCCAATGTGCATGCACACATGTGTGCCTGTGTGTGGAGGTCAGAGGTCAACATTGGATGTCCTTCCTTAGTTCTTCTCTATCTTTGAGACAGTCTCCCACTGAACCTGGGGCTTGCTGGTTGGGAGAGACTGGGTGGCTAACAAGTTGCTCTCCAGGGCATGGACTACGGGCACAAGCTGCAGTTGGATTCTCCAGGGCATGGACTATGGCACAAGCTGCAGTTGGATTTTCTATACAGATGCTGGAAACTGACCTCAGGTCCTCAAACCTAAGCAACATATACATCATAGACCGACAGTCTCCTCAATCCCCCACTTATGTCTTGAGTTTCTCAGTTTGTGCTTTTCATTCATTACAGAAAAAAATTCCATTTATTTGCTTTTCTCAGTTTTCTGAAGCACACAGAGCTGCATACAGGAAACCTGGGGCTGTCAGAGGGTCATATTCTGGAAATTCAAAGGGTCTGGGACACAGATAGATTAGCCTTTCTAAAGAAGTCTAGGCACTTGCTATTGCTATTTGACACCCCCAGTTTATCTTTTGATGGAGAAGACCATGTGTTAATATGTCCTGGGACATCAGTGTTCTGAACAGGCATAACT
This sequence comes from Ellobius talpinus, assembly GCA_001685095.1. NCBI lineage: Eukaryota > Metazoa > Chordata > Mammalia > Rodentia > Cricetidae > Ellobius > Ellobius talpinus. The sequence goes on from LOJH01048027.1 coordinate 6,360, forward strand.
GAGTCCTGTCTGGTAGTAAAACTAGAGACTCACCTTTAAAAATCTTGGTGAAAAAGCGAGCTGGGAGCAACACATGGTGCTACATGCCTGTGATTCTGACACTTGGGAGGTGAAAGAAAGGTTGCTGGGAGCAACACATGGTGCTACATGCCTGTGATTCTAACTCTTGGGAGGTGAAAGAAAGGTTGCTGGGAGCTCAAGCTCATTCTTGGCTGCATAGAACACTTAAATCCAGACTGAGTTACAGGACCCTGTTTCATAAACCAACCGACCAAGCAAAAGGCAGCTGGGGATATAGCTGAACAAGCATGTACGAGACCCAGGGCTTTATTTCTAACATAGCAGCAGACCAAACAGAAGAACAACAAAGGGTAGTTGGAGCGTTCCAAACACTTAACGTCATTTACCATTTAGGATGTCAACCTAGAGACACTGCTGATTTTATGAGTTGAGGCTGGAGATTGTTCTTATCTAGGCTTCAGAGCCAAGGAAGCAGGAAAAACTCAGGTTTGTATAAATGACCCGAAGTGGACATAAGCAGTGGTCAATGCATATAGGATGCGTCTCCAACTACTGGTGTGATTTTGTGTCAAGAACCCCAGATACAGAGATCCAGACTGTGGGGAGTCCAGCCCCAGGGGATATATCTGTAGCACAACTCCTGCACTTATGGCTCAGAGAACACTGTGGGAAAGAGAGCAAAAAGATTGTAAGAGCCAGAGGACCAAGAAGTCTGCTGTGAAATGGCCGCTTATAGAAATGGCTGCATGAACAAGATCTCAACACTGGCAATATCAACAGGTGGGCTAACTTGAAAAGGTCAGAAAGGGCTCTGCCATTAGACCAGGAGCTCCAGGCCACTGGAGGCTCCACCATTAGACAAGGAGCTCAGGCCACTGGAGGCTGCTAAGAGAGGGGGAGCTGATCTCTCCCAGGGATGAGCTCCTAATTAGGTGTCCACTATAAAACGGACTCTGCAGGCTGTATAGTTATATATGTGTGCATACACACACATACATTACAATATGTTATAATAATTGGGGCACTGGAGAGATGGCCCAGCGGTTAAGAGCACTGACTGCTCTTCCAGAGGACCCTGGTTTAATTCCCAGCACCCACATGGCAGCTCACAACTGTCTGCAATTCCAGTTTCGGGGACCAAACACCCTCACACAGACATACATACCAATGCACATAAAATAAAAATAATAAATTATAAAAAATAATTGGGGAAGAAAAGACTATCAATCTGAGAGGGGGCATTGAAGGAGGTGGAGGGAGAGGACTTGGGAAGGGTGGGAGAGAAGAAAAAAGGGAGAAAGCTATAAACTTATATTTAATTAAAATGTATAAAAATAAAATAAATTTTAAAACCACACACAGACACACATGCACACACAGACACATACACACACACCTATACACACAGATACACACACAGACACATACATGCACACACACATGCATGCACACACGCACACAAGCACACATACACACACATGTGCACACATCCCATCCTCGGGGTAGCTTAGCTAGTGCAGTGATTTCCCAGTATTCACAAAGCTCTGCCTTCAATCCCCAGCGCTGCATAGACACAGCAGGGTGGTGTACAGCTAATTCCAGATGCTGTAGGAGGATCAGGAATTCTGGATTACTATTTACTCCATAGCAAGTTTGAGGCCATCCTGGATTACATGAGACCCTGTGTTAAAGAAGGAAAGGAAGGAAGGAAGAAGGAAGGAAGGAAAGAAGGGAGGAAGAAAGGAAGGAAGGGAGGGAGGAAGGAAGAGTCCTCTCTTAGGCCTGAAGAGACCCTACAGACAGAGCCTATACTGTGCCCCTGAGTTCAGTGAAAGTTGGACGTTCTTCCACATGAACAAGTCCTCGTTCCTTCTTCTCACCTCTCTCAATTTTAGCCCCTCCCTCTTTCTTTTTCTGGCAACCATGGAGTCCCTGGTTTTCTAACACCTTTAGGAGCCATCTGGCCTGCCTGGGCAGTGGCTCATCTTGTAGATCTTTCTGTGTCTCCTTCCTGGCCACACAAAGCAGTTGCAGATACTGGGCAATGAGAACCTTGCTCAAGTCACCAAAGCCTGTTAGGTTTCTCCTGCAGGGACATCAAACTATGCAAACAGTGAATTCTGATTCTGCTAACTCATTGCTGGGATATACTAGACTTTGTGGACTCTTGATTTTTTTTTCAGTACTTATAGCCTTCTTTAAAAATTAAGCATACATACTTAGGATGGGGACTCACATATTTGCAAGAACTGGCAAAGTATTGCAATAATGCAGGAACTAGCAGAATCTGTAACTAACCACCTAACACACTGTTCTGCTACTGTGCCCTCACCACACACACACACACACACATACCACACTTAGAATCTGTACATCTGATGAATCTAGAGGCCAGCTCCTAGGTCTTTAGATTTCAAGTCATCTTTGCCTATGTTACCTACATGCTTAGGGTACCTAGTGAATGGAACACATTTAGATCCTAACATGACTTTTGGCATTGTTCCTTAGTCTAGATCAGTGCTTCTCAGCATTCCTGATGCTATGGCCCTTTAATACATTTCCTCATGTTGTGGTGACTCTAACCACAAGCATATCTTCATTGCTATTTTATAATTGTACTTTGTTACTGTTATGAATCATAACTATCTGTGTTTTCTGATGGTCTTAGGCAGTCCCTGTGAAAGGGTTAATCAACCCCCAAGGGGGTCGTGACCCACTTGTTGAGAGCCATGGTCTAAGTGGTCAGTTAAATGGTTCAATGGGTAGAAGAGTGTTTCTAGAAAAAGTTCCTACGCTGAGGTGGCAGGGGATGGCTTCTTTTTTTAAAAATTTATTTATTTATTATATATTCACTTTCCAGAACAGGGCACCAGATCTCAGTACAGATGGCTGTGAGCCACCATGTGGTTGCTGGGAATTGAACTCAGGATCTCTGGAAGAGCAGCCAGTGCTCTTAATCTCAGAGCCATCTCTCCTGCCCCCAGGGGATGGCTTCTTATCCATGGGAAATTACCATGACCACACACACACACACACACACACACCCACACCACACATACCACACACAGCACACACAGCATACACACATATACCTAACACACACACACCACACACACATTTACGTATTTTAAAGTTTAATAAATTGTAGCAAGCTCTTTGCTAAAGCCTCTCCCAAAGTCTTGGGAGGCACCTCTTTCAGACAGGGACCCTGGAGGCTTCAGGAGTTTTGATGTAAAACCCACCCATCTCTAATTCAATTAGGTTAAAGTTTTCTACAAGCCTGCCTGCCTCATGGAGAGTCATGGGAGATGCATGTGCTGCTTACACACCAGGGTTTCAGATGGTTCAGGGAATGAACGAGAGAACAGAGCAGTCCACTGTAATTTCAGCCTGGCTTAAGGACTGATTCATAGGGACCCATGAGATGGCTCCGCCAGTGATATTGCTCACCACTGAGTCTCCCGTGGATCAGTGTGGAACCTGGAACCTACACAGTAGAAGAAGAAAACTGACTTCCGCTGACCTCCACACACACTAAAGAAATCATTTTTTTTGAAGAACTTTCTTTCTTTCCTACTGCTTCCTCCATTAGGTTAGGTTATAAGCTGGGTCAGGGGTTAGACCATTCCATTTCATTTCTTAGGATTCTGTCATTGGCCATTTGAAGAACTTTGGCCATGTTTACCCCTGTCTCATATATAAAAATACAGTCTGAGTTGAACAGGACTCAGAAAAGGGGTTTATGTGTGCGCTTCTTTGTGCAAATCTGAAGTTGAGTTCTGAACCTGTCCCCTTTGTTCCCCAAGAAACCAAACAGGAATGACAGAATGCTGAACAGGGGCCACCACTAAGTGAGGTTATCTTTCGGCTGTCCAAGGGGACATAGGTGAAATCTGTTCCGTTTGCTGAGCCGGTCCACACCAGGGCAGCCCACAAGGCTCAGCAGGCCACAGCAAGCAATGGGGTGCGATGTGGAGGTCACTGAGCCCTGCTGAGGCCTGCACCCCCTCCCCAGATATCTCTTTGAACCATATTGGATTCTCATCACCTTCTCCAAGGGAGCTGCAATTCTGAAAGCCTCCATTTACCTCCTAAACCGAGTCAGTACACAGCCTCCTGGGTAGCTATCCAAGGAACCTGGAAAATTCTAAACTCCAGTCTGAATACAGGGCCTTTCCCAGCTCGATCCTTCTCTTGGGTCCCCTCTGCCATGCACCGCTTTGCACTTTTGTCTTTGAGGCCCTCATTTTCCACACCCTTTGCTTCTTTAGGGTCGGTGCTCACCTCCTCCGTGTCTGCAATGCTCAGCCCCTCTGCTTTCCCAGGTTTGCCTCAGCTTGCAAAATTTACCTCAGAGGTAAACTCTTCAAGGGAGCCTTGCTGTCTTCCTTCCAGGAGTTGGCGATTTGTTGTGTCTTGCTTTCTTCTTGCCCCCACTGCTAGAAAGAGAGTGGCTTTCCTGGCGTGCCCTTTGCTGTATCGTTTGGGAGTGTTTAGTTCTGTACAAAAGAAAAGAAAAGCAATGAGAGAAATGGACAAGAAATGGGATCGTCACACAGAATAAGTAGCCTACCAAGCAAACAGACTGAGTGGTAAATGTGTGACCACAGTCACGGAATGGACGTGCCAAGCAAATATAAACAAGATACCAAATATTAATAAAGTCTTAATAAGACTACCCATCCATACATCCACTTGGCTCCTCTTGTCCACTACCTAGGAAGTGCAGATACAATCTCTGGCTGCTCTACAGGCTAATTGTCAAGCTCCACCTATAGCCAGACTCTCTGATGTGCAGGTCTCTACAGCTGACTCCAGTTGCCTTCCTCTGGCAAACCCTCGAGTTCACCATTGTCCCTCACCCCACCCATGGCAGAAGGCAGGACTCAGGTTTGGAGTTGTGTGTTTCTTTCACTGGTTTCCACTCGGTTCTAATGTGATGATTTACACTGATGGTTTTTCCCCTGGCTTCTCTGTGGGCATTTAAAATTGACTTAATGATCCACATGATCGAAGGCTATTAATGTGTTCTGAGTATCCTTTCTTACTGAAGCCCCTGGGAGACCTTGCTAGGCCGTGTACTTGGAGGCTATCATCAGACCAAGGTAATTTCTCACCCAGTACTACTCCACCCGTCCTTCATGAGTGATGCACATGAGTCAATGAACAAATTGTGGAATTGACATCAGCCTTTCAGGCCTCACCCTCTTGTTCGTATGTCTGTCTATCCCAGGCCCTGTTGATGAGGCCAGCTTTTGGGGCTGATCTCTACTTTTCTGAGGGAGGTAGAGGAGCCTCTTACAAGACAAAAAGCAGAGAAAGGAAGTTGGGAGTAGGTGTCTCTAAGCAGAAGGAGCTCAAACACACAAGGGCTCCCAGAAAATGTTAGTGACAGGGAAACGTTAAGAATTGTGTCTGCTCGGCTGGTGGTGGTGCATGCCTTTAATCCCAGAGCTTGGGAGGCAGAGGGAGGCGGAGCTTGGTGAGTTTGAGGCCAGCCTGTTCTACAAGAGCTAGTTCCAGGACAGGTTCCAAAGCTACAGTAAAATCCTGTCTCGAAAATCCAATAAATAAATAGAAAAGAATTGTGTCTGAACATTGGCAATGGTGAGGAATGATGGCAAAGAGGAAGCGGAGAAGTGTGAGATTTAGAAACATCCATGCACAGGAGGTGATAGAAGAGGGAGCTAAAGCAGATGAGCCTGCGGTGAGCTCTGGGGACACGGGCAATGCTCTAGGTTGGAGTGCAGCGGTTCCCGCCGGTCCAAGCTCAGGAGGGCCTTGGAAGCTCCAGAGTCTTTGTTTTATGAATATCTTTATGTACTTGTTTTTATTTATTGCCTTTCTTGGAATCAAACCCGGAGCCTTGTATATAGCAGGCAAGTTCTCTACCACTGAACTATATCCCTTCTCCCATTTTATGACTTTATATAGTAGATACTTTCCACTGTATTAATGTTTGGCATCTGTTTGTGGTAAAGTAAGTCTCCATATTGGAATCAGTTAATTCCCATGCTTGCTCTTTCCTGTCTTTTAAGATTCTCCCTCCCTCCCTCTCTCCCTCCTTTTCCCCCTCTTTTCCTCTCTCTCTCTCCCTCCCTCCTTCTCTCTCTCTCCCTCCCTCCCTTCTTCTCTCCCTACCTCTCTCTCTTGATGTGTTTACAGATACACAGTACTAAGTCTCCTCCATTTACTCAGTTCCTTGAAGTATAAATAAGGAAACAAACACTTAGATAATTACATGAAATCTCCTCATATGATGCTCTCCAATTGCTCTGAAAAATAACGTTTGTCTTTGCCTTGGCTGGGGGGGGTATGAGCATTAATGACATCTATGAAAAGAATCTCATTCCCTTGGAAATGAGCTTAACAGTGTGTTTTTCCCTCACGATGATGTAACATGTCACTTATATCATGATAGTCATTTATAATAACTGAAATTTTGGTGTTGAAAAAAATTTCAGTGGTTTGATGGTAGCCATTTCTCTTGAGTCCATTTCTCTCTTACGTGTTTGAGGTGACAGATAAGCAGAGAGCCTCACCATGACTTTTTAACAAAGTGTTGCATGGTATTTTCCCAGTGAGCCTTTCAGCAATGCACAAGGCCATGGACACAGCCTGGTGTTTGTCTCAGGAACATCTGGATTCATGCAGCCTGGGGCACAGCCATTCTCTTCTCTTCTCTTCTCTTCTCTTCTCTTCTCTTCTCTTCTCTTCTCTT
>LOJH01048028.1:0-13101 GCA_001685095.1 Ellobius talpinus
ACCAAGTTGGAACTGTCTTGTGCAGCTGGTACCAAAAACAGGTCTTGTAGTAGCGCCATCAGCATCATGACATCATATTAACCAGGTGGAGTTGTTGTGGGGCCCCATCTTCTTCCTGGAAAGTTCAAAGATTATTGCAGGAAAATTTATTGTCTCTTATGGAAACATAAGCATTATCTATATAGACATATACAGACATATATATTCAATGAAAGGTATGAGAAAGACAGAAACAGATATGAGGAAAGGCAAAGAACTATGAAGGCTGTATCCCTGTAACCCACCGGAGGAGCATTCTCAAGGGGAATAAGGAGGTGTCCTAGCCTAAGGGAAGTACCATCACTCCTCCATCTTGAGGGAAGTCCCTGGCAGTGCTTGAGCTCTTGTCCCTTATGCAGGACACTGCTTAGGCCAAGATACTGTGGGGCACCACAATGCATTGCACAGTTGGCCTGGCTGGGCTGATGGAGCTGCAGCTTTTCTGTGTTAGTGTGGTTGATTATCAGTGGACCCTTGAGATGGGGACATACAGGGGCTCTGTCTCTAGAACAGGAAGATTCTGAAAGAGACTCTGTTCTCAAGATGGCATGTTACTAAAGCAGCCCAAGTTCCAAGATTGGGAAGATAGGGCCAGTCCATGAAATCAGGTGATAGTATATGTGCCCTCTCTATAGGCAGGGCTGCTGGTGTCCAGAGTGCTTTGTTCAGCACGAACTCTGATAACTATTCTTTCAGAAAATGGGCCGTGACCATGTGCTCCATTCTACTCTTACTCCCACATTCCAGTTTTCTGAAAGACTGACATCTCCCATCCAGTAGCCTGGAAATACAGATGTCTGTTTGGGGTTCTGGTTCTTTCTTAGGGTTTAGGTAAACATTTGGGCCTATTTTTCTAGCCATCTTGGTATTGCTTCATCCAGATCTTCTCTCAAAAGCCATCCCTCCGATGGTTTGCCTGACCACACTTTTGACATCACCCGTCACTCCCAAGCCACAGTAGAACTTCTCTGACTCCCTGCTCAGTGTTTCTTATGTTTGGCTCACATGTGGTATCTCATTCTCTGCTGTATAAAGTCAGGGATAGATAATGACAGGTTGAATGATAGGCTGAAAGGGGAAGCAACTACAGGGAACAAGAGGATATATCTTCATAAGGACCTGTGTATCTGACATTAAGATACCAGGATGTTTTACTAAACTCAATCTGTGTCTGTCAATCACAATTACAGCAAAACCCTGATAGGAGCTAATGACCTATAATAATGTATAGATTTATTTTTGAGTGTTTGTGGTGTGTGTGTGTGTTGTTGAAAATTGAACTCATGGATAACCAAGTGATTTACTAAACTTTCATCCTCCATCCCACACTAGCTCAGAATTGAGAAATAAATGGTTATTTACTTAGGGGCAGACTCACAAATCAGAATCCTCTGTTTGAACGGAGATCAGAAAAACGAATCCCACAAGCGGAACAGAAAGGCGGGAAAAGAGGCCAGACGCAAGCTCTACACAGTATAAGAGGCCACGCCCCAGTGGGCAGGTAAGCACTGGCTGTAAGACTTCCTACAGCAATCAGTTCTTGTTTACAAGTAGATTATATACTCTTCCTGACTTCTAGGGCACCCAGTCTGCGCTGTCAGAACAGTATCTGGCTGTAGGTCTTATCCATGCTCATATTCACACCTGAGCATCATGAAATTATGAATTTAGTACATCTTTGACTTTAAAATATTTTATTTTAAAACACATTTTTTTTGTTGTTTTACAAAACACTTCTTGAACCCTCACTGATATGGGAGAACTTTCTCTTGCTATTGTTTGCGGAAACATTTCTGATAAAAATCCATGAGAACACCTAGTTTTTGCTATACCAGAGACTTTATATCATGAAAAAAATATGGATCTGCATTGTGCCCAAATTATGTTCTTCCTTCCTACAAAGAGCTAGTTTGGTTTTCAATTTCCACAATGACAGGTATTTGAAGGCAAGGGTGGTATTTCTCCTTTGAAGTTTGCGTGGAGCTACACAGAGCCTGTGGGGAGAAGTAAATGCCCTAAGCAAGGAGTTAAGAAGAGATTGGGACATAGCTGCCTTTTGACTAGTTCTCACTGGCTCAGAGGAAATGCATTTTTAAAATTTTATTTATTTATTTTACATCCCAACTGTAGCCTCTTCTCCCTCCTCCCCTCCCACTCTCTCTCCCCACCTTCCCTCCACCTTCCCTCAATCCACCTCTCCTCTATATTTGCTCAAAAAGAGGCAGGCCTCCCATGGACATCAGCAAAGCGTGGCTATCAAGCTGCCTTGAGATCAAGCACGAGCCCTGTATTCAGGCTGGACAAGGCAGTCGAGCATGAGGGATAGGTTCCCAAGAGCCAGTCAAAGCACCAGGGACAGCCCCTGCTCCTATTGCCAGAGGTCCCGTAAAGAGACCAAGCTACACAAGTGTCTCATATATGCAGAGGGTCTAGGTCAGTCCCATGCAGGTTCCCTGGTTGTCAGTTCAGACTCTGTGAGTTCCCATGCACCAGGCTAGCCATTTCTGTGGGTTTTTCTGTGATGACCCTGACCGGCTCCCCACCACCAGATTCCTTTAATGCCTCCTCCCTCTCCTCAGCAGAACTCCCAAGCTCTGCCCAATGTTTGGCCCTGGCTCTTTGAGTCTTTCCTCCATCAGTACACTGAATGAAGATTCTCTGCAGACAACTGGGATAGTCACCAATTCAATCGCAGGGGATGACCAGTTCAGGCTGTGCATCCACTGCTGCCAGGAGTCTTAGCTGGAAATGGGGCTTTATGGAGTTTGGTATAAGTCTGGTACAAGGAAAACTCCCACAATTTGGCCCCAATTTCCTGAGAAAACACCATATTGATTTCCAAAGTGACTGTACAAGATTGCACTCCCATCAGCAATGGAGGAATGTCCCCCTTGCTCTACATCCTTTCCAGAAGAAGCTGTCATTTGTGTTTTTGATCTTAGCCATTATGAAAGGTGTAAGATGGAATCTCAGTCATTTTGATTTGCATTGAGGAAATGCATTTGTGTGTGTGTGTGTGTGTTCCTTTGTGGACTTTTTGGAAGTGTTAAATCTTTAATGAATGTATTTTAAAAATCTGGAAATTATACATCAAAGGCAGCAACTTACTATAATATACAACTTGAGCTATGCTCCAATTTTTTAATATTACATTTGGGTGAATGCTTATTCATGTTTCAATATTTTTTTCTTGTCTGAGGGACTGAGCGGTGAAAAGATATTTTAGGCATTGCAGAGATCCCAAAGACTAGTATTTGGTAAAGTTCCAGGTAAGGCACAGCTAGCAGTTAAGCTGGGGTGATGGGGCATATTCCTATTAAACTTGTCTAACCTCTTTAGAAGGGTGGAGGAGAAAACAGCATAAAGGATACTGGCCCAGTGTGCAGCTTGGAGCCTGGAGGTCAGACACAGTATAGAGCCTGGGCTCCTGATTCTGAAATGTTGGCATTTTATCCCAGAACTGGCCTTGGACATATATTTTTCAGGGTTCACTAGAGAAGCAGATAAACAGAGGCAGGCACTATGAGGAATTGGTTCATGTATCATGGAAGCTGAATCCATGGGAAACCCTGGGAGATGAATGCTGTGATCCAGCCTAGGTACAAACTGAGAATCAGGAGCAGATGTAAATGAGAGGCTATGTTCCAGCTCACCCAGAGGCAGGAGGAAAGGGCAAATTTCTCCCTTACCAGTTTCTGTGTTCCTCGGGCCTCAGCAGCTGGGTGATACCATCCACACTAGGAAAGCTGTACCTGCATCACTGGGCCCTGACTCAGATGCTACCCTACCTGAAATAACCTCAGACACTGGAAGCTGTGTGACTGGGCAACTCACATACTCAAAGCAATGTTGGTCATGGCCCCAGGCACTGTCCTTGTTAAAGTAGAGGCAAATCCTTGGTTGTGGTTCACTCAAACATCTGAAACAAGTCAGCAAGAGTTCAGACATGTCCTTTCCAAAGACTCTTGGATTTTCTCCAAATTAATGAGATTCCATGCATGTGGCAGGAACCCTGTGTCCTGATCCCCAGTAGGTACATCACCATCAGGCAATCATCAGACTGCCTAGTGCACAGATGAGCCCATGCATTTAGCACAACTGAACATCCTAGATGCACAACAGGGCTGTGAGTATCACAAGACCGTGGAACCACTGACTACTGTTGCCAAGGTAACCCCTTCGGTCCTGAGACTCTCAGGGAACCTGTCCATATCTAAGCAACTTCATTTAGGGAGCTTTCTCAAGACAGGGTAGCCAGGAATCCAGGGCTTTCTTTCGTGTCTACTTGTTCCTGCCTTCTAGAACTGCTGACTGTTCTGCCAGCAGGCCTGGAAGCTGTGTACCTTGAAATAGCTGTGATGTACCTGTGGGTCTGTTGGTCCTTACACCTTCTTCACGTGAAGTAATATGTGGGACAGGTTTTGACTGGTAGAACCTTGAAGCATAGCATGACCTAATACAGGACCCAGACAATGTGTCATTCTGTCTGTCCATACTGTCTCTGCCCTGCTGCTTACTTTGGCATTATGTTCACAGTAGACTGTGATGCTGTAGACTGAATCTTGACAGAGGCCTGTTCTTCCCAGCTGTAGTTCTGGGACTCTAAAGTAAGTTGGCTTACTGAAATTTCAGTCAGGTCTCCTTATTCACCAGGAGTTGCTTCAGAGATTTCAACTGTCCAGGACAGTCCAGCTTGCTGCCAGGAGATTCTGGGTGAGTCCTGAGTGACAAGTCATCTCTCCTACTTTTTTTCCTCTTTTTTTCTCTCCTCTTCTTTCTTTCTCCCCCTTTGCTTCTCTTTCCTATCCTTTTCTTACCCTTCCTTTCTGCTTTGCCTGGGACCCACATCTCTATCTATTGACAGTCTAAAATAAACTTTACTCAGCTTTGTAAACACTCAGAAAACTTTAGCCAAAGTTCTGGAACATCTCTCTGCTCCAGCTGGCTTGCTCAACTTTGTCTCTGACCATAGTAAGTCCAGGGGGAAAGTAACTATAGAAACGACTGTCCCACTGATCAGACATACCACTCAGGTGTAGGAAATGACATCACTGAGCTGAAAGAGAAAAAAGGAGTCATTTTCAGGCATTACAGCACTACCCAGGAGTAGAGATGGTTCAGTCTTCTTGCTTCTCCTCCACAGAGAACATTTGACCCCCAGCAATAACTGGATTTGTGTGTATCTAGCATCAGAGAAGGGATCCTCCTTGCCTGTTAAGTGTGGAGAAAGGTAAATATGTTACTAGGAAGTTGAGTGTCCAGGATAGCCTGTACTCGCTGCATTGCTGTGTGTAGCAATTTCAACTGTCTCCATGGTAACTCTTCAAAATCTTGCTGTTCCAAATAAACTACTTCAAGGTTTTAGAAAATAAGAGAAGTGAAAGATTCGTTGGCTCCAGTTGATTGTGACCAATTGAGGACTCCTTGAAGTGTCCCTTTAAATCTCAAAAGTGACTGTGTTTCCTGGGGTAAGGATATACTGATCCGCCTGCATCTACAGTTGTGGGGGAAAGACTAGGGTTGTTGACAGGATTACCTGGATTTTAGGTCGAGCTGGGCACAGAGCACAGGAATTTCTGTGCTCATTTCTGAGTGAGCCTCCCCAGCAGGTCCCTCTTCTTCTTGCCAGTGGACCCAGCAGAGCTGGTCGAAATTTGTAGGGGTTGGTGCCTTGAAGTTTCCTGCTCACGACCCTAGAAGCCGACAGGGGCGGGGAAGGTCCTATAGGAGCAGGGTAGAGGGACGGAAGCCGTGAAGAAAGCAGAGGGAAGTAGTCGGGAGGCTCTCGGAGGCGTGTGGATCACCGTAACCCTCTGTTGGTTCTTAGACACCTACTCCCTAGCTATGCTTTGTGGGGACCCCAGTGACCCCCACTATTCTTAACTCATAGCAAAGATACCCTCCTTTGCCTGATCAGCCACTGCAGGCAGGCGTTACTGGACCGAGAGGTGAGACAATCCAAACCCCTCCCATCCCGGTCCCACCCCAGTCCCCGGCCACACCTCTATCCCTTTCCCTCGGGTCTGGGCCCCCAACCAATCTACCCCCACGCCTGCCGGGTGGGGCCCCATTCACTCGCACGCGATCTCAGCCATCGCGTGACGCCGGTGGCCGCAGGAGGAAGCCGGAGGCGCCAAGCACGCGATGGGGGTGGCGGAGTCCCAGGAGCTCAGCTCTGCTGGACCTAACCGCTCTTAGAGGCGGAGCTGGCTCTCGGGGTTGGAGCAGGGAGATCCTGTAGATTTGGCCAATTTCTGGGTTGTGCTCAAGTGGTCCAGCAGCCCCACCCCCACCCTTGTCCCGGCGTGACAAGCTTATCGGCCCCTCAACCACCCTAGCTTAAGTTCTCTGGAAGCCTTGTGCAAACTCAGCGGTGCTGGGAACGTTGCTCCTCTGCAGGGAGGCCATTAGAAAGCTGTCCGCTGAGAATCCTCCCGGCTAATGCCTTGGTTATCATGGGACCTACACAGGCCTAATCTTCCTGTTCTCCTCACCCCAAAGCACGAGGGGACAGCTGCTCATTTAACTCTTGCAGTTTTCGTGGTATGTTGCCCAGGGCTATGGGGATGCCGCCTAGGGCTCTAGCGCCTCCGCGTGGAAGCTAGTCTCTCAGTTCCCTATCGCCAGCGAAGAAGCAGAGTAGATCGCGAAGAAGAGGGGTACAATAAAGTGGACCCCTTGGAGGCTTCCTGAAGTCACATCTGGAAACTCAATGTATCATTGCCTCCTGTGTAGGAGGCCCAAACTGGGGAGGTTAGAGGTGAAGAACTGGTGGGTAGGCTTCAAGGAGTCTGGCTCCACCCCCTTCTTTCTCCTAGAGCGGCTTTTCTCAACCTGTGGTTCTGACCCTTTTTGGCAAACCTCTATCTCCAAAGATATTTACGTTATGACCATAACGGTATCAAAATTGCAGTTATGAAGTAGAAACGAAAATAATTTTATGGCTGGGGTCACCACAACATGAGGAACTGTATGAAAGAGCCAAAGCATTAGGAAGATTGAAAACCATTGCCCTAGAGGCATCAGGTGTTCAAGTCTCCCAGGAGTGATTAAGTTCTGACAAAGAAAATGGTACATTCTTTACTTAGTGCAGAAAATCCAGTCTCAGTAGTTAGGAGAGACAAGGGTAAGAAATGATAGCTTCAAAAAAAAGGAAGAGAAAGACACCAGGTTCCAAAGGTCATGTCACTGCCACTGGGGTCATAGTCTCCTGGGCTCCCCTGGGAAGGGTGGCCTGTTACACAGGGTCCATTATCCTTAACAAGACCCTTGCATGCCATGGACTTCTGGGCCAGTGGAGGCTGCCAACCAGCTGAAACAACAGCTTTGCATGAGACTTTGCTCGCTCTGAGGGCCAGGTGTAAGTCTGTTGGGGGGTGGGGCAGGGTGTTAAGCAGTATCTGGATCCCCGAGTAGTAGGGCTGCCTGGGAGCCTAGATTCCTCAATCCTCTGGAGATGCTAAGAGCTCCAAAAAAGGGGAGTTCACTTTCATGGTACCAGCTGACAGTAGACTGGTAGGAACCACACAGAAAGGGAGGCATGGAGTCACAATGAGGCTCAGATTCTAGGTAAGGATTACCAAACTATACCACCACTCCGGGGCATCAGGGTTTGACGGCCAAGCCATGTGACACATGAATGATAGAACTTTGATTCAAATATTACTTTTACTTCTGAAAAATACTCCCAGCCTATCAAACTCATCCTGTTCAGCATGAGGTGGGCTGTGAGCAGGCAATGAAAGTACTTTTAAGAATGCTGTGGTCCTCAACAATGGGACTTTCTGTCTGGTCTTAGGTCTCCAAATGGTGGAGATGCGGTCAGTCCTCCAAAGACTGGAATCCAGCTTAGTAAGAGAACCATGAGCTTTCCTTCCCAAAGCCTTTAGACCAGAGTTGAATAGGGGTACCAGGGAGGTTGTCATCTTCATAGGCTCAGAAGCATTTTGGGAAAGTGTGGGCATTTTCAAGGGACTTCATTTACCTGCAGATGAGGACATTTGGCCTGTTCCCTTCCAGGAGAGATGAGAGTATGGGATACAGGTAGACTCAGAGGGCCCTGACCTAGCCTTGAAGCAGATGGTAGACAGGTTCCCTTTCATCAGTGCTGTTGAGATCTGCTGGTATTTGGATCTCAGTAGGTGACATGTCTGTGGGACTCCTGGGATCCTTGATCATGAAGGGGACCTGGAAGGAAGCCATACTTTGTCTCAAGACTGGTATAAGGGAGAATCAAGAGCAGTTTCCAAGATGAGGGTGGGTGGTACATGAGTTGGTCACACTTTTACATTAGGTCACCCTTTCCTTTGACCTCAACTTGATCCTCCTGCCAATTATACAACTTTTTAGCACTTTTTGGAGATGCTGCATATCTTGTTTAGGACAACAGCACAACTTAGGTTGAACATCTAGCAGGAACCATGCGTTATAATTCAGACAAACGTAAGAAAAACATGACTTAAAAACCACTAGCAGGCCTGGGCTCTGCAAAGGGCTCATCTGTTCATTCTTTCCTGACAGCCTTGCAGGAGACATGTGTATGGCCAGCTCCAGCCCTGCCACCTGAAGACCACTCACACAGAGGGTTCCCTGTGCAGGAGGGACAGCTGCTGCTGGAGGTAAGAGCACATTTCACTGCAACTCCACACAGCTATGATGGTTTTGTGTTTGTTTGGTGTGTGTGTGTGTGTGTGTGTGTGTGTTTCCTAATAAGTAGTTGAAAGGCACTAATGTGCCTTCATGAGCTATTTGCCAGACTTGTCCAAGACTGCTTAAGCTAGGATCTGTGGGCAAAGAACAACTTCAAGGAAGGAGTTAAGGATTTCCTCATCCTCTTGCTAAATCTAAGAATCATTTGTCATTCCATATTTGCTGGTTTTACCCATTGATGAAAGAAACTAAATATTAGGCCATTTATTTCCAAATTAAACACTAAAAATAGTCAGTGTTGAGTTTCTATGTGGTTCATCCAGAGTCCTATGCAAACAGGACCTGACAATTCTTGAATTTCACACTGGCATTCAGGCTGATGGGGACTTGCATTAGGTGGGACTTTTTCCCATATGAGATGAATCCCCAGACTGTTTGGTGCTGGGATTTCTCTGAAGTGTTCAAGCTTGGTCTCTGACATCTCAGAAGATGGTCACAACAGAACAGTGTCTGAGGGCTGACGGCTGGCACAAAAAGATCAGGAAATGATGGGAATATAAGGTAGGGCAGAGTTTTACTCCTTTTCCCCCATCCTCACTGGGCCAGGCCCTGGGTGAGCCTCTGTTGGCAGTACAGATGCCAGGAGCTGGTAGTTCTCTTTTCTTCTCAATCACTGTGGGAGAGGGTTGCCCTTATGTTCATCACCATTCAAATTTAAGGCATCATCTCTGTCTATGCCTGCTTTAAAAGAGGGAATGAAAATATTAAGAACCCATAGAGGGAATAGCTCCTTTCAGTGTGAAGTCACACCCTCTCACCTCCTCCACTATATATTTTACATTAGAAAAATCTCATGTACATTTAGAGGAAGAAAAGGATAATGGACAGCCAGGTGCCAGGATCCATTCCAGAAAGTTGACTTGGTCTTACTTGCCTTCCCTATAGGCTTCTGCATTGGGTCTTCTTGCCTCTTACACTTTCCTAACTCGGTCCTTTTTAGCCAGTCAATGTGAGCTAAGTTGAAGAACAGTGTTCTGGGTCTACCTTGGCCATGAGCAACAGATCCATGGGACTCTGGGAACACCAGGGGTACCTAATGGGGAAAGGGTTAAGGTGAGGAAGCATCGCTAAGTTCTATTACCTCTGGTGAAGAATCTGGGCTTTGATTAATTTACAAATCCTTCCCTTTAAAAAAATACACAGGAGTTGCATTCTCAAAGGGGCCCCCAAACAGAAGCAGTTGTGTTTGCTCAGAATAGCCTGTGATCTAGCTTCAGCTCTTTATGGTCAGTGTGGATACACCTCGATGACACTGCCATCTCTCTTTGGGGAGCATTGTCCTTCAGTGGAATAAATATGTGCAACCTTATCATTATGTGCTAGAAATCACATTCTTAAGTACTATTACTTTTTCTCTAGTATTGCTTTTTTCTGTCAATGATAGTAAAAAGAGCTTTAAAGTGCATCCTAGTTTGAATTACATCCTTCGCAAATATCTTCAAAATTAAGATTCATTAAAAAAATTAAGACTCATAAAAATCCTCCTTAAACTTTTGTATTAAATTATAAAACACAGAGTATGCACACAGCACCTAAGATACCTGAGTAGTCTGACCAAAGTCCTAACCAGGTACATGTTCTTCAACACCTCCTGTCCTGTCTCCCTCCTTATGTCTGGACTTCCCTTTCTACCTCCCTTTTAGCCTCCACACCTCCACCCACAGCCTACTCCACAAACTGACCCCTCACCACTTCCTTTACTCCTCCTTCCACACCTGCATTCTTATTCCCATGTTTCCAGCCATGCTTTGTCTGGAACCAAGTAGGTTATGTGTAGGGTCTTTCTTTCATCTCCAGGGCAGGGAATTCAAACTACAAGACTAAAGATGCTTTCAGAAGTTTCCCACTGCTCCATGTTCTTGGGGTTGCTTTGGTTTTATCTCCCTCACCCAAAGTCATTTTGGTGGGTGAGTGCTGGATCCTCATCATTTGAACTAGTATTTCCTCTTGACCGAGGATGTTAAATATCTCTTCTCTGTGTCTGTGTCCTATTTACTAAACCGTTAGAATCCTTTGCACATATAAAACCACAATTTTGCCTTTTTACTATTCAGTCTAAATAGCTCATTGTACACTCTGGACACCTGTCACTTGTCACATGTGAAATTTGTGAAAGTTTTCTCCTAGGCTGTGACTTGCTTTTCATCCTCTTGATAGGAGATGTACAAACTGGAAGTGCTTAACTTTTATTAAGTCTTTTGTCAATTTTTTTCGTTGGTTGTGATTTTGGCATCACGTGTAGGAACTCTTTATCCCAAGGTCACAAGACTTTTTTATGTTTTCTTCAAAGTTTTAAATTATTTTTACATTTATTTATGTAGTGTGTGTATGTGTGTGTTTGTTTGTGTGTGTATGTTTGTGTGTTTGTGTGTGTGTTTGTATGTGTTCATGTGTGTGTGTGTGTGTGTGTGTGTACATGCATGCCAGGGCATGCTTGGGAGGTGAAAGAATAACTTGAGGGAGTCCTTTCTCTTCTTCTACCATGTGAATCCTGGGTATCAAACTCAGGTTACCAAGCTTGGTGGCCTATACCTACTAAGCCATCTTACTGATCCATTCTTCACAGTTTTTTATGTTTTACATTTTGCATTCTCTGAATTTTATCTGGCATATCAATGTTACATATGGTTCTGAGCACTGGATAATCTGAATCTTCCAACTGTGTTTTCTTTCAAAATTGTATTGCCAGGGTTGGAAAGATGACTCAACAGTTAAGAGCCCTGACTTGCTCTTCCAGAGATACTGAG
Organism: Ellobius talpinus; assembly: GCA_001685095.1. Lineage (NCBI taxonomy): Eukaryota > Metazoa > Chordata > Mammalia > Rodentia > Cricetidae > Ellobius > Ellobius talpinus. Next base: position 11,496 of record LOJH01048028.1, read on the forward strand.
TTCAACTCTTAGCACCCACATAGCTGTTCATAACCATCCATAGTCTGGAGTCCTTGGGTACCCAATGCCCTCTTCCGGTGTGCAGATGTGTATGCAGACAAAACACCCATGTACATAAAATGCATAAATAAATCTTTCAGAAAATTGTATTGCCTATTTTAGTTTCTTTATCTTTTCACATACATTTTAGAATGATCTTATTGACATCTATAAAACTTTCTTCTGGGAGCTGGAAAGATGGATCAATGATTAAGAGCACTTGCTGCTATTGCAGAGGATGTGGCTTCATTTTCCTGCACTCAAAACCATTGGCAGCTGAAGTTCCAGGGGATCAATGCCATGTTCTGGGCCTTCATGGTACTTCCTGCACTTGATACACACATATTCAGGCAAACATTTGTACACATAAGATATAAATAAATAAATCTTCAAAAATTTTCTAGGATTTTGATTGGAATTATTAAACTCAAGTTAATTTAAGTGAGCCCCTGAGCAGATGTGTGTCTGTTTATTTAAGTCTTTAATCACTTTCAAGAGAGTTTTATAATTTTCATCTCACAGATCCTCTGTGTTAGACTTTTACTTAGGTATTCAGTGTTTTCTGTTGTTCTATATATGGGCCTTTTTTAGCTATAATTTTTTGTTGTTGGTAAAATATAAATATACAGTCTGGTTTCTAGGTTTACTTTGTGTAATATGACTAATACATTAATTAAGTAGTTCTGGGAGCTTTTTCATAGAGTTCGTGGAATTCTGTTTTATGTTGATTATATAGTTTGAAGACAGAGATAATCTACACTAAAAAGGTTTTTTTAATTATATGAATGGGTAGGGTATGTGCACATGAGTATAAGTGCCCATGGGGCCAGGAAAGGGTGTTGGATCCCCTAGGGCTCCTAGAGTTGTAGACAGTTGTGAACTGCCCTGCATGGGTGCTGGGAACTGAAGTCTAGTCCTCCGCAAAAGCAGTAAGCATCCTTGACAACTCCCAAACCTATATTTACTGTTTGAAGCTACCTAATTTTTTTCCTGCCATGGTACATTTTTAAGCTCCCAGTACTGTGTGAAAGGGACATCTTAACCTTGTTCCTTATATTAGGGGAAGCTTTAGTCATCCTAAATCAAGCATGATACCAGCTTAGTTTTTTTGTTTGAAGCTTTGAGTTTTGTAGATGCTCTACATTAGATAAAGAAATTCTTTCCCATACTTTTTCTGTGAGTTCTTATGAATAAATGTTAAAATTAAAGTGATTTTTCTGTATCTATAAAGCTGAACATGTTTATCTTTTCTTTAGTCCATTGACACTATAAATTACTTTGGTTTTCAACTGTTGAAACAACTTTGCATTATCAGAATAAATAGCACTTATATATTGCTTCCAGTTTATAAAGGGTTAGCATTAAACCTTCAAAATAGTTAAAATATTTTTAAATTAAAATATAATTGCATCATTTCCCTTTTCCCTTTTCCCCTCCAATCCTTCCTATGTATCTGTTCTGTAACTCTCAAATTCATAGTTTCTGCTTCTTTGTTATTCTGTAGAATAGATAGATAGATACATAGAGATGATAGATTATAGATAGATGAATAGATAGATAGATAGAT
>LOJH01048029.1:0-13101 GCA_001685095.1 Ellobius talpinus
AGCCGTGTGGGAGCCGGGCAGGATGAAAAGCAGGCCTGCTCCCCTATCACTACAGAATCCCATCCTCCCTTCTGCCTCCTTCTGATGGACAGTGATGGCCACAAACGATTCCATCAATGATAGAAATCTCTGTGTCCGACTTGAAATTTTAATTTCCTTGTGGGAAGCTGGAGAGAGCTAAGCTAATTTAGGGCCAAGAACTCATGAACTTTCCCAGAAAAGAGTCAAAACAAAAGAAAAAGAAAACCAGACACATCCACTGGCCTCCGTGTTTTCTTGAAAAACGGAAAGGCTGGGGCTCATCCTGAGTGCCCCTTTACACAAAGCTCTGGGTTTTTCTTTCCACACTTAGCCTACCTAGCATGGGAGGTCTGATGGTGGCAATCCTGAGAAGCCACTGAACTCATCCCATGTAGAAATTAGCTCGATTTGGGAAATAACCAGGCTACCTTAAAGATAAACAATTATATTTTTATTTATTTTAAGGGGAAAACTCACAAAACCAGAACTAGAAGTCCAAGCTCAGCTGTGCAGTGAGGGAACCACAGAGAGAGAGCACCTGGGCCTTGCACCCATTTTTCTCCCTCAGAAAGCCACACCCTAACTTAGTCCTACCTCTTAAAGATAATTGGTTAACAAGACTTCCTCATCAAGCCCAGGTCATCCATGCCTTCTCTTGTTTCCCTTTCTTTAAACGAGTATAATTCTCTCTTTTTTTTCTTTTCCTGTTCAAGTTGCCTGCACGTTTAAGACCTTATGCTGAAAGATGAGTGTTCAGCATGGGTCAGGGATGTTTTGAAAGTACTTAAGGTTATCTGATCCCATCAAATGTTTCCATTTTGAAGACAAGAAACTGAGGTTGAGAGATGTAATTTGCCTCAGCTCACACACCTAGGTAGTGTCAAGGCTAGAGTTCAAATCTAAGCCCTATGGTTGCAAAGCCCTCTAGGCTTCAGTTGCACTATGGATGACCAGCAGTCATTAGCCTGGTAAGTCTGGAGTCCCCCTCCCAGCAACTTGATTGCAAATGGCAGCTATACCTTTTGTTTACTTTAAGTGAAGAAAAAAAAAGATGGCAAGGAAGGAAAAGCACGTTCTGTCTGCATTTTGTCTGTCTATCTGCCATGTTCTGAGACTGACCTAGAACCGACTATGTAGCTCAGGCTGGTCTTAAACTTATAGCAATCCTGCTCCAGCATCCTGAGCACTAAAATTGTTCATGAAACTTTGAGAGGCAAACTCTCAAGCAATGTCTAAGTAGCCACAGTCCACATCTTGAGCAGGGGACCTGCACGGAGAGCAAGAAACGAAACATGCTATTAGATGGGGGTGCAGTGTGAACAAGGCAGGAGAAAAGAAACTGTGTGTTCTCGCATACTCTCAAGGAAGAAAGAGGCCTTGGTGAATTGAATGAATTTGAAACTGAAATTTGCTATAGACTTGGAGCCAAGGAATGAGCAGCCAGGTGTTTTCAAAGTCTCCTATTCTTAGGAGTCCATGCTCTTGCTCAGTCACAAATATTCACGCAGCACATAATCCCTTCTGTCTTCAAGCAGAGTACTAGACTATTCATTACCCCCAAAACCTTATAGGAATGGCTAATAAGGGGAAGCCAGATGTGTGCAGACACGCACATTCTAAGCTCCATTGCACCCCAACACCAGTCAGGCATAATAGTAAGTACTGGGAACAGGGCCATGGAGAAGCTGGATGTGGTCCTTGGATACATGAGCTCTGTACTCCCCATGTTTAATCTCCCAGCCCAAAGAGCACGTGACACATGGGGCTGGCACACCTGGAAAGGCATTCAGCAGAGTGCGGTTGTCTGCATACGAAGCAGCCTTCAAAGACTCACGAGTTTGAACACTTGTTCCCTGCTTGGTGGTACCGTTCAGGAAAGTCACAGAACATCTACAAAGTAAAGCTTTGCTGGAAGAAGTACTTCCCTCAGGGCCAGCCTTGAGGTTTTATAACGCAGAGCTGCTTCCTGCTCTTACTCTGATTCCTGGCTGCCAGGTCAGCCTCACGCTCCTGCTGCTCTGCCTTCCCTACTGTGATGGACTGTGTCCCCTCTGGAGCTGGAAGCCACATTGAAACCTTTCTCCTCTGCATTGCAGTTGGTTGGGCAGACAACAGCAGAGAAGAAATGAACACACAGAAACACACCGTTTGGGATGTGGTAAGTCTTTCCGTTTGCTGCTTCCAAACCACTCTGTTTCTAGCCTGCTTGGGACCCCAGAGAGAACAATGATAGATCTGAAATAGGATCTCCTAATCTCTGGCTTCTGATTAGATTCAGCTCCTTGGGACATCAACAGGGAAGCGGACTAAAGGAGAATAATTTCAAGGTACACATCTGCCCAGTTCCCTTTGTAGTAGGAGGCTGCCTCCCTCTACTGAAGGCTGTAACTCCCTACCAGGTGTCTTCTCTTATGATCCCTACAATTACCAGCATCTCTCCCTGGCTCCACGCACTGGTCCCTTCCTTATCTATTTACGCCCAGTGAAGGTAAAACTTCTAGTAACTTCTAGCTCGAGTAGTACACTAACTTACCTATTGGATTACCTTAACTCTGCCTACACCTTGGAAAGGTCCACTTCATTTATTTTGAGTGAACTATGTTCCCTACAAGTGGAAACTGAGCTAGGTTTCCCAAAGCGGGGGGAAAAAACATAAAACCTGATGCCTACAATTTTAAGCAGCAACACCAGATAATGATGTGTTGGGTGATAATGGTGCAGTCCCACCGGAAACCACCAAGCTGAGCCTGCAAAAGAATCTTCATCCTCAGCTTTATTGATTCAGTATTCAAATGACACTTGAAAGTGAGAGCACTTGCAAAGAAAGTACCCTAGTGTTGCTAGGGTGATCCATGTGCCCATGTGAGCATTGTGGGATATCTGCCCAACCTCCACAGTCTCTTCCCTGAGTTAGGCTTGGACCGGGTGATCCTGCCCCCAGTGAAAGCTGGCGAAGCCTAGATAGGAAAACACTTGGTCTACACTGGCCCACTGAGTATCTTACTTGTTGAAGAGTAACATTTAAGAAGGTTAGTTCTTGACTGGCAGCTTAGGAGAAAAAAGGAGAGGCCAGAGGATCAGGATGTCCCCAACGTCACAGCATGCAATGTGCTGTGGCTCATTGAATTATCTGTGGTACCCTCTTATTTGTGTGTTTTTAATAGTGTCCTCCACTAGGTAAATGACAGTATTTCTAATAGGTGCAATCAGGTTTAAGGTATGGCTGAGTCAGTATGAATAAGTCAGACATATGTCTGCCAAAGTATTGAAAACCAGAGGACTGCGATGTAGCTCAATTTGTAGACTTAGTTCTAGCATGCGCAAAGCCTGAGTTCGATTCCCAGTGTGGCATTCAACAGATGTGGTGACGCCTGCCTGTAATCCTTGCACTTGGGAGACAGATGCAAGAGGCACAGAAGTTTAAGATCATCCTTAGCTCCACAGCAAGTTTGCAGCTGCCCTGAGCTGCGTGAGACCTTGTCTCAAAAAAGAGAAAGAGATGGAGATGAAAAAGGAGATGAAGACAGAGAAAAAAGAAAGACAAGCACAGAAAGAGAGGAGAGAGAGAGAGAGAGAGAGAGAGAGAGAGAGAGAGAGCGCAAATCAAAGCAACGAAAATCAGTTGAGAGAGTATGGGGCAGACAAGGAAAGTGAGACATTAGCCAGAGTTACTGGCAGCTATGAGTTGCCCCACATGGGTACTGGGAACACGACTTGGGTCCTCTTCTAGAACAGTCCATGTTTTAAACCACCAAGCCATCTCTCTAGTTTTATCTCCCTGTCTACAACGAAGTGAAAGCTATGACTTACCTCACAGTCCCTGTCAAAAAAAAAATGTTTTTCTTTACCTTGGGCCCAGAAGTAACAGAGCCAAGCAACTATGGTCCGAAAATACTGAAACCATGAGTCAAAACTGTTCTTTCAAGTTGTTTATCATAAAAACAGAGAACTGCCCGACACAGAGCCCTGTCCTCCAGGGTCCTGGTGTGTCCCCACTATGGTGCTGCTCTGGCTACTCCCTGGACTCCTTGTCGCCATTGCGATCTTATAAAAAGTTCTTCCGATTGGCTTCTGCTCAACTGTCTAAGGGATTAACACGTCTAAAGCATTCAGCGGTGTGCTTTTTAATTTTAGTCTTTCCTTCCTCCTGTGGGCCACTCCCCATCTTTGTTCAGCCTGGCAGCTTAGATGCATTCTCTGGAGGAAGAGATGCCAGAAAAGAGGGCAGAGAGGAAGAAGAAGGAAGCGGATGATTCACTTTGAGCTTTGAATATTTAGGCATAGATAAACACGATCTTTCAGGGTACAGCTTCCCACTCCCAGAATAGAACAGGAGCCTCAGGCTGGGGAGTGATAGAGGGAAGATGGAGATCAATAAAATGTAATTGGGGGACTCAAGGTGGCAGAGCAAGCCGAGGCGGCTTAGCCTTCGGCTGCATCCTCACTGCCCTTTGGTATTGTTCAGGAGTTCTGCAGAGAGCTACAGATAAACCAGTGTCTGTTTAACTGTGCATCTCACATTGCCTAAGCAGAAACCCTGGTGACCCGTCCTCTGAGGAAGTCAGAACCTCACCAACGACTGCAGAAGAGATGCTGCTAGGCTCCATGAGTGCCCTCAGTCCACCTAGAGGATACAGGCCCATTGACTACCCGGGGACTACCTGAGCAAACATTTTATGGAGTACTGGCAGACACAGTCAAATGGGGCAGTCACTAAGAGAATTTGTAGCTCAGCAAGAAATTAGACAAGGAAAAAAAATTATTTGATCCCTGTGGGCAAGTTGAGAAAATGTAGGTTGGATATAGGATATCTGGGGAGACTCGGAGCCGCCTGGACCACCTCTGCAGGAAGTACAAGTCTTCTAAGACCATGGCCCGTGTCCTCAGTTCTGTCCTCTGTCTATTCAGGTGGCTGCTTATCAAGGCCAGGCATGTTCTAGTTTTGTTTATATGGCTGTGATAAAGTACCCTGACCCAATGCAGCTTACAGAAGGAAGATTTTTCTCCACTTGCAATTCCAGGTTATAGTTCACTGTAGCAGGGAAGTCGAGGTATGAACTTGAAGCAGCTAGCCACATCACATTCACAGCCTGGAGTAAGGAGATAGAAACACCTAGGACTCAACTCACTTTCATTCCTCCTCTACAGTCAGGGCTGAAAACTAAGAAACAGGGGATGCCCACTTTCAGGCTGGGTCTTCCCACATCGACTAAAGCAGTCAATACAATTGCCCTCCAGACAAGGTCACAGGTCAACGTGATCTAGACAATCTCCCCCAGACATGGCCACAGGTTAAGCTGAGCTAAACAATCTTCCCTCAGACATAGCCACAGGTCAACCTGAGCTAGACAACCCCTCTTTGAGACTCTCTTCCCACGTGAGTTTAGGTTGTATCAAGCCGACAATTAAAACTAAGCATCACAAGGTCATAGGCATGCTCAGCAGAAAAGCTCATGACCAATGACAGTATTATCACAAGCTGTGAAAGCCCGAGCACATGGCACAAGCCCCCACGGTTGCTTTCTTAGCCTTTTCCCCTGGCATCTTTTATCCCCCTTTCCTCCTGGATATGCAAGCCAGAGGATGGTATTTCTGTACTTTTTTATTATGGTAAGTACCAGGCAAGCACTCAAACTAACCTAAGGGGAAAGGACAGACATATTACAAGGATCCAGGGTGTCTTTGGGGACACAGCAGACCATCTTACCAGGTAGGTATAACAGTGAGCCAAAGAGAACAAGGCAGACAGCTCCACAGACTGGCTTCTTAAGTCTCCAACTGTGCCAATCCTACATGGGAAGGAATGCAGCTGGATGCTGGTACATGTGGTAAAAAAACACTCTGGGTTTTCACTGCCAGCTCAGAATGAGTCAACATGGCAAGGTGACTGCCAAAACAGCCAACGTAATCTTGATCTGTGCTCATAGAAGATAAGCGATGGTACAGCTTGTAGTGCAGAGCACCACCCACCAAGGAACACAGAATTGATAGGGGGTCTGGGAGGACCAGAGGCCGTGCCCTACCGTGAGCGCTGGGCACATGTCAGGTATTGCTGTCTGGTCTACTTCTGGGGAATTAGTGAAAATTTCCTGGACTTTGGTTTGATGGGTTGTAGTCTGGGATCTGATTTTTTTTTAATTGAAACCCCAATTTAGGCAAACCCCGGGACTTTGCCATGCACTAGTAATGAATAGTTCTACTTTATCGCCACCATGATCTTCTACAGCCATCCCATAGTTATCTGTAACAAACAAATGAGACAATTGTGGCACTGAGATCCTTGCCAAGGACCACACTGACATCTGCGATTTGAATCCAAGGAAAGTACGCTTCTGTTTATTCCCCCAACTAGCACTATGCAAACCTGAATCTTTTTTTGTTTCTTACCATGCCTCAGTGCTGTGTTTAAAATTGCTCAACACAACAGGGCAGTTGCACATATAAACAACGCAGCTGTTGTGACAGCATGCACAGGAACTGTGTGAGCCAAAGCCAGGTATAATCCCAGAGATGCATGGAGGGGAGAAATGGGTGTGAAATCCAACCCTAGTTGAGGAGCTCTGGGTAACCGAGGGCTGCTAGAAGAAGGAGCACCAGTTTTCTTTAAGGTTAGAGGTCCTGTTGGTGGATGGTCACACTTTGAAGAGGACAGTACAAATTGGACTTGATGTGTTTTGTAAAAAAATAGAGGACAAAGTTGAGTGGCTAGGGAAGTGGCGTGTAGATCCAGGAGGAGGGAGGGAGACTAAATATGATCAAAATGCATTATGCAAAATTTTCAAGGAACTAATAAAAAATTACCCAAAAATGTATAGGCTTAACCCAAAAATACTTGTTTGCTCACTGATCTAAAATCTTGGCAAGACATGTTTATCATTGCTCTGTTCAGAATCATCTGAGTCGGCTTAAAGCCGGGACTGGAGCTAGACCTGGGGCCTGAAGACTAGGTTGGGAGCCTTACTTTCCGGTTGCTGCCTGGGAATGGGAGACACAAAGAGCTAGAAGACGAGCAGCTGGTTCTCTTTGGATGTCAAACTTTGTGGGATCTTCTCATGAGCTCCCTCTCGCAAGATGGATATGGCGCAAACTGACTACTCAAACCTCGTCTCCTGCCCCCCTGGGGACATGTCCACAGAGAGAGAAGATTTTTCTGTCACTTAGCCTCAGAAGTCATGCCGTGTTACCTCTCTCAAATTCTATTGGCTGAGACAGTTGCAAAGATGTTCCCCAGTTCAGAAGTTTGGGGGCCTAAATCCAGCACTTACCAAAGGAATGTTACCGCCACACAATACAGAGGGACAGGGCAGGGTGGGGCAGAGGCTGATGCACTCATGTTGGGATAGACCATCTTCAGCAAGCATCCCCAACATTCCATGCAAGAGACTAAGTGTCTCGCGGTCATTGTACACCATGCTCAGCAAACTGCTCGGGAAGTCACTGCAGTCCCATCCTACAGAACGCGGAGGAGTAATGAATATTCAACTTCCTCTGGTCTTGTCACCTGTGAGTAGAGGACCTCAAAAGAGCCCCAGGGGTATTTGACCATGAAGCCACCTCTATGAGCCAACACACTTGATGGCAACCATAGAGGCAGCTGCATGATGCGGTGATGGATTGTGGGAATACTAACATCTGCCTGTGGGGCTTCACCTTGGCCTTGCTTCTTAGAAACTGTCGGGCCTCAGGCGAAGCTTTATTTCCCTATGCCTTGATGTCTTGGGAGTAACCCAGGTGCTTGCCTGAAGAGATGAGTCAAGGCAAGGCAGGTGAGGCGCTTTGTACGCTGTCTGGAAGCTAGTGAGGATTCTATAAATGTCAGCTGCTGATTTTTTATAAAAGCGGTCCAAGAAAGGCATTTTCAAAAGACGGATTTGTAACCACAACCAAAAATACAAGTCACACACTCTCAAGCCCAGTTAATGCTTCCCATCCATTGATGTCATTACACAGCTCTGTGACAGAACACTGGGGGCTCTCACTGGCCTGGAAAATCACACCCCTTTCCCTCTCCCCCAGATAAGCAAGCAGGTGGTGATTCTGCCCCATTGTCCTTCCCTGGAGGGGGCCTCGGGTGACTCAGCCAAGAGGGCATTCGGTGAGTCATCTGGCACCAAGGACTGACAAAACGCCTTCAGATCTTGGGAAAGGAATAAACACCCAAGATACCCAAAGTTCTTTTCCATTCCCAGACCCCAGAGGCTCCTCAGACAGGAGACCATTGACTAGATAATTAACTGAGCTTCTATGAGCGGAGGTGTTAGTCATTTGGTCCACACACATCTCTAGTGTCAGTATAAAACACTGCCAGCTCCCTAATGAAGATTCAGCTTTGTGGCTAGTCCCCTTCCTCACTCATCCCAAGGCTTTCCAACCATCCAGATCAAGTAACGTCTCCAACATACATTGCTTCCAAGAGGTGGCGACCTGGCTATGATGCCCCCACAGACCCACCAAACTCAGCATAGAAGCCCACAGTGGACATGTCTTTCTGCACACATCAGAAGTTTATCACGGGGCACCCACAGACTCACTAGGATCTTATCCTGCCCCGCACCAGCAGGTGGTCCATCAAAACTTCTGCTTCAACTGTCTCACATCTCCCTCTTCAAGAGATCTTCCAGAGAGCAGCTCAACAGCTTCTGACTCCATGTTCAAGATGCTCTCCAGCTCCTACCACCTGCCCTAGGAACTCTGTGGAAGGGACCAGAAGCCCTGCTTCTCTCTGTAGGACTCTATAGTGACTCCAGATGAGGGTTACACTCATCAGTATAGTTCTAGAACCTTGACTTAACCGCTACTAATCTTTTACAGGTTGAGTTGCATCCTTCCAACTCTCACATCCGTGCCCCAACCCCAGCACCTCAGAACATAGCTATAACTAGAAATAGACACCTATTCTATCAAATTTCTTATAATTATTTTACATACTGATCACAGTTTCCCCTCTCTCCTCTCCTCCCGTTCCCTCTCCCTACCTCCCTTCTACCTCCCATTCATTCCTCCTTCATCTCTTTTCAGAAAGGGGTAGGTCTCCCATGGGAGTCAACACAGCATGGCACATAAGTTGAGGCAGAACCCAGCTCCTCCCCCTGTATCAAGGTTGGGCAAGGAACCCAGCTTGGAAAGTGGGTTCCCAAAAGCCAGCTCAAGCACCAGAGACTTGTCCTGATTCCACTGCTAGGAGCCCCACAAACAGATAAAGCTACCCAACTGTCACACACAGGCAGAGAGCCTAGTTCGGTCCCACATAGGTTCCCTAGCTGTCGGTCTAGAGTCGGTGAGCTCCTACAAACTCAGGTCAGCTGTCTCTGGGGGTTCCCCTGTCATGACCTTGATCCCACTGTCTCATATAATCATTTCTCTCTCTTTTCAACAGGTCTCCCAGAGCTCGGCCCAGTTCTTGCCTGTGGATCTCTGCATCTGCTTCCATCAGTCACTGGAAGAATGCTCTGATGACAATTAGGATAGTCAACAGTCTGATTAGAGGAGAAGGCCAGTTCAGGCAACCTCTCCACTAAGCTAGGAGTCTTAGCAGGGATAATCCTTGTGGATTTCTGGGAGATTCCCTGGTACTAGGTTTCTCCCTAACCCCCAAATGCCCCCCCTTACAGAAACAGACACTTTAAAGAGGCAACTAATTCAGAGTGAGGCCATTTGGATGGGCTTTTGTCCAAAATAACTAACATACCTGTTATGGTTTTTTAAACATTTTTTAAAATACCCTTATTAAAAAAAAAGAGAGAAGATTGAGACAATCACATGCAGGAAGACCATGTGAAGGCAAAAAAAGAGAAGATGGTCACCTATAAGCAAGAAGAAAAATCTCAAAAGAAACTACACCTGTCCACATCTTTATCTTGAACTTTTTGTTTTTAGACCAGTGGTCCTCAACCTTCCTAATGCTGTGACCCTTTAATGCAGTTCTTTATGTTGTGGTGACCCCCAACTATAATATTATTTTGTTGCTACTTCACAACTACAATTGTGTTACTGTTATGAACCACAATGTAAATATCTTATATGTAACCTCCAAGGACCTCCAAGGGGGTCACAGCTCACAGGTTGAGAACCACTGTTTTAGGGGCATAAGAAATACAAAGGTTGTTATGACAGATTGTGCCCACTAATAATGCATACCCCACCTCTACCCCATAGATGTGAGGCCTGGCATACCCTCCCTTCTGAGAACGAGGTTTGCCTCAGCTCTTCAAAGGGATTTACTATTCCTCAAAACTCTTCATCCAGTTAGCTACTTCCTCCAGGAAGCCAGCTCTCCCCTTTACCTTTCGGCATCCTTGGTAGTTTGAATGAGAATGTCCCCCACAGACTCACATATCTGAGTACCTTGTTCCAAGACGATGGCACTGCTATGGGGTTGGGTTGGGGGTTTAGATGGCACATCCTTGCTGAAGAAGTTACGTCACTGTAGGTGGGTTTTGAGATACAAAGTCTCACACCGCTTCAGTTCAACTTTCCACTGTGTGCTTGCATTTGAAGATGTGAGCTCTCAGCTTCCAGCTCTGGCTGCCCATGCCTGCCTACTGCATTCTCTCCCTACTATAATGGACTCTTATCCCCTAAAACTGTAAAACAAAATAAGTCATTTCTTCTATAAGTTGCCTTGGTCATAGTGGTTTTTCACAACAATAGAAGCATAACTAATGCAACATCTCTACCTATTTCCTCTCTCACAACTTCATAGTTCAACTGCTTGTTGACCCAGATGTGTCTGACAATGGAGAATGGAAACCATGTCTGTCCTGTCTACACATGTGCCTTGAACAGTGTCCACTAGCCATAAGGTCTTCAACAAATCCTTCTACATCATGGGAGGACAATATGTGAGTAAAAATCCATACATAATTTCAGTTTTTGCGTGGATGGGGCTTTGGGGGACTGGAAGTTGGTTTAGTTTTGGTATGATTTTGGTTTTTGTGTCCCAAGCTGGTGTAGATCCTCCCACTCAGTAACAAGTCACAATCCTGCTTCCTTTCTAAGATCAGGTCAGATCCTGTGTGTTCAAGGTAATGTGACCACAGATCTAAAGCTCTCCATATGGCCAAAGATGATTCTAAGCTTCTCATTCTCTTTCTTCCTCCACCCTCCAAGTGCTGAGATTACAAGCATGACCACCACACCCATTTTATGGGGTGCTGGGGGTTGAACCCAAGGCTTCATATATTCTAGGCAAGCGTCTACCAACTAGGCTACATCACCAGCCCATTTACTACTTTTTAAAGTTACTAAGTATCTTATAGGGATACTAAGGTAGTCTTATTTAGGAAAACCTCAGTTTCCAGGAGGAAAACACTCACTGATAAATCTGTGTTCTGCCAGCCACAAGCTGGTCTTTGAAACAAGATATATATATATCGGGCATAAGTAGGTGACTCAATCAGATTTAGTTCAAGCACCAGGGCCACATGTGACATATAGTACCGTGGTGATCAATAGCCACACTGGGAAACTGAACTCTAGAAAGCCTGATATTTCTGCAGGTGTCTAGACAATGCCTGAGCACCTTCACAAGAGACCGTGCATGGCTCTCACTCTCTCCATGCAGACTGAGGCACCAGAACATATAACCATTCTGGTCTTGACCTCTAGAAGATATGTGCTCACCTGCCCTTTAGAAGGATGTACCCAGGTTCCTTGTGGGGAGCTTTGAAGAACCTTACTCTCAAGATTCTAGTTCCGACCTTTCCCTGGGAGGTATTCATTCACTTGATGACACTTCATCTGTAAGAAGTCAACCTGATTTCTCTGAATAAAGATCTGTCTACTTAAAGGAAGAACCACTTGATGTTAATGACATCCAGACCTAGGGGGCTAGTCCCTAATGCAGACAGATTTCTTCCACCAACCCTCCTGCCCCTTGCCTGGTTGCTTTGTTAATCATCTGGGACATGTCTTGGATCTGTTTGCTCATTGGCAAGTTCCCTTCCACACCCTAAATCACATAGAATGAGGGACCCAATGAGGAAGAAGATTTTGTTCATTTCATTCCGTGCTATTTCTCTGGTGTCCACCACCAGAAGAGGTGCTCAGTGTGCATATGCAGACAAAATAGATAATGAATGAATGAATGAATGAATGAATGTGTATATTTGCTGCTTCTGTCCCTCACAGGGGAAGAAAAGGCTGGTTCCTATTCTTATCATTATCTTAGTAATTGCACTTAAACCCACAATCAGTGAATGCTTTCTGATAGCTCTTATCCCCTTATATGTTATATGTTCTTGTAGAATATTTCCATTCTACAAGTGAGCCAACCTCAGCACCTGGTCTACTTATGGATATTGCCCTACACATCTCTTCAGGGCCAAGAAAATTTTACTCACACATGTAGAGCCAGGGGTGACTCCAATGTTCCTAGAACTCGAAGAGGAAATTCTCAGGTGTCAAAAGCCAAAAGCCGAGAACCTGGCTATGGTGGAGCTGGGAACACCCACAGTCCATCAGCAATTGCTGCTGTGGGGTAGGTAGGGAGAAGTGGAGTCCTGGAGACTCAGCAGAAGGGTGTCAGGCAGCAGGCAGCTTGAGGTAAGTGGCTCCTGGCTGGCTCCACCAGGTGCCAGCCCATGGAAGCCTTTCAGACTTCTGGAGCTTCACCTAAGCCCAGGTGCCTTGTGGGGCTGGGGTGGGAGTCCCGATGGAAGGTACAGAGTCAGGGAAGAAAGGTGAGCAGTGTGAGCTGGGCTGGAATCCTCAACCACCCATCCCTCAGTTGTCACTTGATGGACTCCAACTCATTTTAAACTTTGCTATTGTTTGGTGAAAGAGATTATGAAATATTAAAGAGGGCAATCTGATCCCTAGGAGTAGGTGAAAGAAACTCGGGTGTGGTGCAAGGATACCTTTTTTTTGAGAGAGAGAATTGTAATCTTTTTTATTGATTTTATTAAGCTATATATTTTTCTCTGCTCCCCTCCCTGCATCTCCCCTCTCCTTCAACCCTCTCCCATGGTTCCCATGTTCCCAATTTACTCAGAAGATCTTATCTTTTACTACTTCCCAGGTAGATTGGATCCATGTATGTCTCTCTTAGGGTCCTCATTGTTGTCTAGTTTCTCTGGGATT
>LOJH01048031.1:0-11949 GCA_001685095.1 Ellobius talpinus
AGCCGTGTGGGAGCCGGGTGGTACAAAAAGCAGGCCTGCTCCCCTCTCACTACACCTTTTGATTAATAAAATCATAGTTGTGAAAAAATAACGTAGAGGACAATTAAAGAAGGCATCTGGTGTCAACCTCATGTCACACATGAATTTGTGCACACACCGACATGAGTGCATACCTACACACACATGTGCATACACATGTTTATTAATGCATCATGACCGAAGTTCATCGCAGTCTTAACGTAAGTCTACAAACCTTGTAAAGGCCATTGTATTTCCGGAACACTTCAAGGACACCAGATACAGATTTCCAAAGCAGTATGATGTATCTTAACACAGAACTAAGCTATATCCAGCCTGACACCAAGAAGTTGAACCCTAGCATGGGGCGGAAAGATTCAGGGACATTGAGTATAGAGCACAGAAGAGTTGAGGAGTTGACACCTGGTTTTGGAGCTGAAATATTGACAACATTTATATTCCCAGTTTCAACTTAAACTTAAAAGGGCACACACACTTCAAAGTGATAGAGGAAAGGAAGGCAGAGTGGTACATACCAGAAATTCCAGCACTCCTGAAACTGAAGCAGGTAGATGCTAAGTTCCAGGCTAGCTTGTGCTACACAATGAAATCATCTCAAAGAGCCAAAAACCATGACTGAAGATAGTTTGGTGCTTGAGGGCACATGTGGTTCTTGAAGAGGACCCTGGTTCAGTTCCTAGCACCCACATAGTGGCTCACAATCATTGTAAACTCCAGTTCCAGGGAATTTGATGCCATCTTCTGACCCCAAATGGCACTCGGCACAGCCACAGTGCACACACATCCAGGAAGGCCAAATGCTCAGACACATAAAACATAAATTTTAAGGAAAAGAAACCAAAACAAACAAAAATTGGCAAAGGTCTTATCTCCATAGCTTATTAAGTAGACAATTGCAAGATATTTATAATTCAAGTATCCTAGCCCTTAGGAGACAGAAACAGGTGGATCTCTGTGAGTTGGAGGCCAGCCTGGTCTACAGAGAGCGTTCCACAATAGCCAGGGCTACACAGAGAAACCCTATCTCAGGGGCAAAAAAAAAGTAGTATTGCATGTCAGCATGTTTGTTTGTTTGTTTGTTTTTCCACATAGAAAAGCTTCATATGCATGGGGCTAATTCCTTCTATGAAATGTTTGCTCTAGACATTAGGATAAAGAATAAATACGTATTCCCTTAAAGTTAATCATTTCCAATTTCATTTTATTATTTATTTCAAATGTGTTCATCAACCTTGAAATATACCAATGATTTTGTTATTGTGACTGTGTTATAGGGTGTTTTTCTAAATTTTACTATGTATTGCCAAATTAATTTTCAATAAGTTGGGGGCTCTCTGCATCTCCTTAATGTCACTTTTTCAAAATAGGTTCTTAGACACAGGCCAGAATGCCTTGAGTTTGAAGCCAATAATAGGGTCTCATACATGGGTCTCATACATGCCTTGAGTTTCAAGCCATACTGTTTTGGTCTCCTGAGTGTTTGAAACCCTTAAGTGTTCACTTGTATAAAATATGGATACTGTGAACTTTTACATTTTTATAAGAGGTGTCTTCAATTATTTTAAGGGCTTTAAAGTTGTGACTAGGCTACTTTGCCCTAAAAGTGTGGAAGTGTTGATAGTATAAATGAATCACAGTATGCCTTGCTGCGGTAATCTTTGTAGCTTTAATGCCCCCCCACAGAATAGATGTTCTTGTTATGAGATTAATTTATTGCTCTGGAAACCATGCTTTGGAAATACCATTCTAAATACCATTTCTAAAAACAAGCCTCATATTTGCATGATTTTATCATTTATAGCACATCTATAAGCTTTAATTCTCATTAATCTTTGGATCTAGATTAATCTATTCTATGAATATGCAATTTAAGACCAATCTTTCTGCAATTTGTATTAATGTAATTAAAAGATTATATTAATCCCAAATATTACGCCCCACTCTTCCTCTTCCTTTCTTCCTCCCTTGGGTCTGTGTTCCCTTTGGTGCTTTGAAAAGCTATAGTGTAGGTCAGTCATTCAAAAATATGTGGCTTACTTACAAATCTTCTAATTAATTATCCATACACATCACTTACCAACAATCACTTTAAAATCAAAATGTTTCCTTCAAGACTTATTTATCCACAAAATAGAGATTTGCTTTAGCCATCTATGATTGTAGCTAATGTCAGTGACTGAGACAAGCCTTTATTAATGACATAGTTCATTCTTTCTCACACATACAGTTTAATATAGAAGTCAAAGACAAGCCGGGTGGTGGTGGCACACACCTTTAATACCAGCACTCAGGGACACAGAGGCAGGCAGATCTTTGTGAGTTCGAGGCTAACCTGGTTTACAGAGGGAGTTCCAAGACAGCCAGAGATACATAAAGAAACCCTATTAAAAAACACACAAAACAAAACAAAAGAAAAAACCCACAAAACAAAAATAACTAAAATAATAAGGAAAAAAAGAAAGAAGTTCAAAGGATTTTTTGGTAGAGGATGCAATTCCTGGCATATTCCAAGGACAGTGGACATTGCAAACCACGGAACTGAGCAGTTAGATGTCTTGGCTGCAATGTGAACTGCTCCCAGTCTCAAGGACAGGGAACTTGATATTCCCCAGATGTCACTGCATAGTTGTGTTGCTGTTGAGAAGCAGCCACTGATTAGCAGAAGTCCTTCCTCCTCCTGACGGATCGTAGCCAGCACTGAAGGCAGTAGGGGAGGTGCTGGCAAGGTACTGGAACAGGTGGCGCCAGCAGGTGTAATAGGCTAGCGGTGGCAAGGGCACAGAGTATGCCGTTGGCAAGCTGTCAGTAGCCAGAGTTCAGGAACTCCTGATAGAGGAGAAATTACAGAGCCGATAACACGCGGAGGGCAGAACAGAATGCCATAGCGGGATGACAGGTACCCTCTGAACACACAAGCAGGGGCTGTGATGAGAGTGGAAGTGGTGGCCCACAGCCCCGAGCCGCTTGTGAGGATCACACCACAATGGCAGGGAAGCTTGCGGAACTCCAGCAGACCTGAGAGTTGCCCAGAGCATGCATGCCAGAGGCAGCTGGTACACTACAGACAGCACAGCGAAGACAACAAAGGAAACGAACCTTGGAGGCATGTGATTTTCATTTATCATTTATGTTCTGCTACTTTCCTATGCAAGGAACAATAGTCTCAGAGAAGCATTTGAACACGTTCTTCGTTAAGGACCCAGAGTCCTCAGAATAGGAATCAGAGATTTCATATCTTATTTGAATTTAATTTTAGCAACTGTGTAGCTTATACTCAGCACCAATACCAAGCTGCTAATTACAGGTGATTGTAAAACTCCTCTTTCATATGACTCAATGGAGTAGACATTTACTGATGCCAGATTGCTGCGTCAAAGTCCTAAACAACAGTGAGTCACTGAGGACCGCTGCTGTGTGAGACTTCAGTCGATCCTTGACATCTCCATGTGAAGATATTCTAATTCAGTATGATAGAATCCCATCAACATTTTATCATGTTTGCCTTGACAAATTTTCTCATTCGAGAAGATAATTCTCTAGGAGGGTGGGAGTCAGGTCTGCTCAGGGGAGAATTAAGTTGCAGGCACAATTAATTGCAATATATTCCTATGTGCAATGCTCAGTATTTAATAGTCTCTGATTTTCGGTGAGTGTTTATTGTGATAGTTTAAAACTGTGCATTGTGTGGGTATGGGAAGGATGACTCAAAAGTTAATGGCCCTGACTGCTTTTCTCGAGTACCCACATAGAGGCCCTGCTCCTACTTCCAGGTCCAGGGACCTAACATCCTCTTCTGGCTCTACGTGTACCAGAACATATATGTAGTAGCGCACATGCATCCTTTCAGATAACACCACCCATACAAATATTTTTAAAACATAAACTTGCAGTATTGGTAAAATCATCACATTCCTTAATTTTGTTTTAGTTTTTACTTTGCATCGGGTATCATTCTGTGTTATACCTGTACGATCATAAACAGCAGCAACAGCAATAAAATCATATTCATGGAACTTTCATGGTTCGATAATTAACGGCGTTTACTGCCCTCGTAGAAGATCCAGGTTTGGTTCCCAGCACCCCCATCAGATGACTCACAAGCACCTATAACTCCACCTTTGGGGGAACCTTCTAGCTTCTGTGAGCATCTGAACATAAACCCATGTAGGCACACACACATATGCATAAATATAAGTCAATAAGTCAATAAATGTTTTCTTAAATAAGTAAAATAAAAACATTATGCTTAGCAGAACAGAGCTGTTAGGCTATAATAAGAAGGAATGTTGCTGGTTTACATGGGGTGTTCAAAAAAAGACTTTCAAAGTCTTTTTATTTCATTAATTCTTTGAGAATGTCATAGAATATATTTTGATGGTATCCATCCTCAACTCCTTTCCTCAACTCCTCCCAGATCTATACCCACCTCGTTAGCCCCCTTATGTCTTCATTTTTAATAACTCACCCAGTCCAATTTATGCTGCCCAAATGGTCTTGGCTGTGGGGCCATTCCCTGGAGCATGGTCAGACTTCCAGAGGTCCCACCCTTAAAGAAAACCAGTTCTCCCATTCTCAGCAGCTATCAACTGTCCATATCTCTTCAGATGGGATGGAACTTCATGCTTGCTTCCCCCTCCATGCTGGGAGTCTCTGTGGTTTGGTCTTCAGCAGATCTTGTGAAATGCGTCACAATCACTGTGAGTTTATCGTGCGACTGCCCTGTTCTGTCTGGAAAGCACTGTTTCACCTAGTCGTCCGGGTCCTCTGGCTCTTCTGTAATGATACCCGAGCCTTGTGGTTAGGAGGTGTGATACGAATGTTTCAACGAAATAAACATGAGCACTCTGCGGTCTCTTACAACCTCCAGCTGTGGGTCTCGGTGTCAATCACCATTTGCTCTCAGAGCCTCCTCTGATGAGGTTTGAGAGCTGCATTATTCTATGTATATGGTAATAAGTTCTTAGGTATCTGTTTAATACTATGTTCATTTAGCAGGAATAATTGTAGTAGGCCTGTAACTTATCGAGCCACCTGGCCATGCATTATTAGACCCAATAACAGGGCCATATATGGGTTCCATCTCAAGGAGTGGGCAATCAGAAAATGTTTGGTTAATACCATAACATTAGTTGCATTCTTGCACCACTGGTCATATATGCCAGGCAAGTCATTACTGTGGCTTGTAGGTTTCCCAAGTTGGTGAGATTAATGGTTGTTTTCCTCTTCTGCTACCTTACATAGCACCTCCTAATACAACGAAAGTTAGGCAGTATGAATGAAGTTTGCAGATCAGTACCAGCTTAATTTTTCCATGTTCTACTTGGTGTGTGTATGTGCGTGTTCAAATGTACATCTTAATCCTGGTGTCTGCAGAGGCCAGAAAGGGTTATTGGATCCTCCAGAACTAGAGCTGTAGGTGGATGTGAGTTGTCCAACAAGGGCTCTTCAAATCAAAACTGAGTCCTCTGCAAGAGCAATATTCCTCTTAAGCATAGAGCTATTTCCCCAGCTTCCAAAGAGGACTTTATGACAGACACACTGAAAAGAGGGGAGGAGGCAAACCGTGAAGAAACATTTTAAAGAAAAAGATAACCAGGAGGACAGCAGAACTGATGGTGCAATGCAGAAAACAAGAACAGTATGGCCTAAGCACAGCACAAGAGAATGAAAGGAATAGAAGAGGAGAAAAGGAGAGGGATGCTTGCTTATGATGCGTGACCTCCTGATGACGACAAGAATCATGAATTCTATTCTGAAAAATAAGGGACTGCCTGAAAGCATCTAAGCAAACTTTCATGGGCTGACAGTTTTAAAGAATCCGACCACTGCCAGTAGATTATAGACCTGGAGTGTAAGGGGCATAAAAGATGGGAGAGCAAAGTAGAGGAGGCAAAATGGGGAGGATAACTAACACTAAAGGCCTTTTGGAAAAGCCACATGGAAACCCATTACTATAGAGAATTCATAAAATACACACATATGCGTGTATAAAAATAGTTTCATAGAGTTACACTACAGTAGGGGACAATACCTTCATGAGATACCCCATTTTAGCAAATAAAAACCCAGTAGCAGAAATGGGTGGTCCCCTTTTGAGTTGTTAGTGAATGAGTCACGTGGACCCCAAACTTTACAGGCTATTGCCGTTACTCCTGGATACCCTCCAGAACTTGCTGGTAAGATTCCACTGCCGAGGACAAGGTACACTTCAATCACAAAGCAGAATTGTTACACACCTGCTGCCACCCACCTGCGGCTTCATCTCTCCTGCCTAGCTTTCATAGTGCTGGAAGAGGCTATGCATGCTGTTGGAAAAGAAAAGTGAACCCTGAAAACTATAATAACAACTGGCCTGGCAAAAAAGGCTCACTGGTGCAATAGTGTCATGAGTGTTTCGGAAGAAACGAACCACTGTCTGATTAGATCACTGTCCACTCCTTGAGATGGAGCCCACACTCTTAAAGGGTCTATGGAGCACTATTAAAGAATCCAGGAATGTGTGGCTTAGTAGGCCATAGGTCCTAGGAGATGACTCAATTCTGTTGTCCTGCTAAATGGGCATAGTATTAAAATAACTCCTAATGACTTATTGTCATAGCCATAGATCAAATAATTTCTCAAGCCTCCTCAGAGAAATGTCACCTTGCATTAGATGGCAATTAATACAGCAACCCCCAATTGGTCAACATCCAGAAAACACAAACCTTCAGAGTGCTCATACTAAATGGGATATTCAGTTCATACCCCTGCCCCACAAGGCGTTGAGATCACTATGTAATAGTGAAAAGAAAGACTTTTAGAGCCAGAGGTGATGGGTAACTTCAAGGAAACTATGTTTTCCAGGCACAGCAGGGCAGATGCATGTATGAACTCACAGCCATTGTGAAAGCATATACAAGACCTACGCAAATGTCCACCAAACAAAATCCCAGAATAGAAAGGGGGAAAGGTTGGCTTGATGTCCCACCCCTATTGATATTTTACCAATGCTGGGAAAAAGATACTCAGTTTTATTTAATGATGTGACAGACCCTTGGCAGGGTAACTACACACCAGAGCAGTCTATAACCCCAAGACTAACTGACCCAGTGTGGAAATATCAAAAACAGGAGGCAGGGGAGATGTAGAAGTGATCACAGGTTGAATTGGAAGGGATGGGAGAATTGAAAGGTGTTAAGGCGGAGGGTTGGGGGGGTGAAACATTCAACATGCATTTGAAGCAAATCTCAAAGAACTAATAAAAGTTTTAAAAGATGCAGTAAGGGATCGTTCATGTAAAATACTGAAAGTCAAGTCAGATGGGGACCAAAAAAGACCATGAATTTTGATAACATGATGTATTAGCATTACAACTGATGATAAAGCAAGTTTAATTGCAATGGGACCAAAAAGAATGAGAAAAAGACTTAAAGATATAGAAAGCTTCAAACTCATTTGTTTATGGATATTAGTTAAGGGGATCAGAAATACATAGAAGTAGCTAAAGGCCACTATGGAAATGAGGCAAATGCTTCCCCTTCCTTCCTTCCTCCTCCCTTCCTTCTCTCTCTTTCTCTTCCCACCCTCCTCTGTTCCCCAGGGTGGCTTGGACCATAATCATCCTGCCTCAGTCTGCCATGTGCTGAGATGACAGGCATGTGCCACCATGCCTTGCTAGGGGAAAAGGGCATTTTGTTCTTTTTTTATAGGAGGTATTGGCAGTATGTCTGTCTGAAGACTGAAATGGTGAGGTAAGAAGCAAACCTTGATGTAAAAGGGAAGTGGAGAGGTCTTGTAGACAGGAATGGTTTCATGCTTTGGAGTTGGATCAGTTGCCTCAACAACTAAGTTTTACTTAGCATTCTGAGATATCGGTGGTCTAAGGCAGTTGGATTGCCAGGGAGCACTGAAGGCAATAGTGTTTATAGTAAATCAGTCGGCATGGTTAAGACTTCAGTAAAACTGTGACTCTGGGTGGAAGGAAAGGTCATTAGAGGAATGACAAGGAGCTGCGTGTGAGGCAAGAAACTTTGAATAAAAAATCAATAAAGGAAAAATAACATGGGAGATGGTGACGCAGGACAGAGTATCTGTAATGAATCAGGTGATCTGAGCATCTTTAGATGTTACCACCTGGTGGCTCGTGGTGTGGTCTAATGACATGAGCTGCAAAACTGGACATTTTAAGAAGTGAGAAGCTATGGTCTGGGAGAATATTTACCCACGTTCTGACCCAAAGAACTTAAAAAACATGAAAGAAGGTAACAGTGGTAAGTTGAGATGCCATCGGGAGTGGGCATTGGGGAGAACAAAGATTAAAGCTAAAGCCAGAAGAAAGGAACATTTCAAAATAGCACTGAAAACAGAACCATGGTCCATGAGTTCTACATGACACCACAGAGAGTGTTTAACAAAGACGGGGAAGAAGGTGGAATGAGGGAAGAGAGTAAAGGTATCTTATGGCTGAAAGTAAGATGAGCTGGGTGTGGCATGAAATGGTTAAGTCCAAAAATCTCTTGGAAATACATCTTTAAAAAACTTCATCATAAGTACATTTTATGTAGCTCGCATTACACATTTTCCCCAATTAATACCTAAACTAAGCATGTGTGGCATTTCTGTTTTTGCATCTTCTTTTAAATGATGTAACTTGCTAATGTCTCTTCATAACTCATTAATAGGCCAGGCTTGGTAGGTTGAAAAGGCTCACACAGATTGTGTGGAATGAGATTGGAACCGGTGTGGGAGAGTAGATTTTCTCAAAACCCCATTCAATGTTTAGGGGCAAGAACACCTTCTGGTGGGTTTGGAATTATAACTCACATAGGTAAGAAACTCAAACATATCACCGGAGTAAGAAACAAATACATATACATATATATGTATGTATATTTATATACACATATATGTATTTATATATATATGATTATGTGTGTATACATTATTAATGACTTAATTCCTTTCTCATGGTCCTCATTATACCAGATTCAAAAGTATTTAGAAAGTCATTCTAGGCTTTTCATCTCCCTATACATATTGAGAGCAAGGTTGGAGTAACTTGGGAGAACTTGGTTCTTAGCCTTGTGTTCTCACAGCATTCCCACAGATGGAGCCTCCACTTTTGAAATTCTGGGTCTGCAGTATGAACCTATCAATCACCCTTCTCTAATGCCTTCCCCCTGACAATGCTACTGGAGCCTCACAACCCCTAGATTCCTTCCCAAGCATATATCTGCACCTCACCAGATCTTTCCTACATAGTTGGTAGTTTTCTCTTTGGACTGTAGATGGAAGAAAAGCATTTCTGCCTGAGTCTCTAAAACACCGTGCTGGTTACTGAGAATTCTGCATCCCTTGCATGCACTCACAAACCCTCTGACTCAACCCTACCAAATACTGCATGCTATTTCTATCCCCTATACAGTCACCCTAACTCAGAGTGAGCTGCCTGCTTAGATATCAGGAGAAGAGGCCTCACAGGCATCAAAAGAATTTAATAGCTCAAACCAGCCATATTGTGAAGCTATTTGGGACTACTTCTAATAGTGACATGCTTCTAACATGAATCAGGTTTATAAAATCATTAATGTTTGGCGTATGACCTTTATCATGCTTACACTAAATGCCCAACAACCTAAAAGGGGAAGAATGATCAAGATTTGACAGGAGACTTGATAAGAAAGAATGAAGTAATGTTTGACTTCTTACATGCAAAATAGGATTAGGCAGCAGGACTAATTGGGATTAGCTCTGTAAAGCAGACTGTTGTCTTGGTAGACTCAGGTTTTTCACCCTCAGCAGCACCGTGGGCATTTGAAAGGAGGAATGCTTTGTTGTAGTGGGCTGGGCTGTGCATTGTGGGACACCCAGCAGCCTCTGTGGCTCTTGGCCAGGTAGCCTGCCAGTTCATGTTGTGACTACTAAACCTGTCCCCAGATTGTGCCAAATGTCTTCTAGGGAACAACATCACCCTAGCTGAGAACAGTGAGATGGAAGCTTTGATGCGTTCCTTCCCATCCTATGAGGATGAATTTGGAGAACAGACATGGTAGAATCTTCCCGTGAGAGAAAATACTTCTGCCACACATTGTATCTAAGCCACAGGTAAAGGTTATAATCTAAATAGAGGAAAAGGTTTACAGTTAGGCAGTACTCATGTGTATTACATTAGTAACAGTAAATTGCCTTTGTCCAATTACCTTTCTCTGGCAATAAAGTTAATCATTTATTTGTTATTTCATTTAATAGCCTGCTCACTATTTGAAGACAAGGGTAAATTTTTCTTGTGAATAATTTTCACAAGACATTCTTTTCAAAGCATTGTCAATATCCTCAGACATAAAATAGAAAAAAATAATCTATTTCATTTACAATTTCATAAGCATCTTACACAGAGAGTATTTGCTTTTCAGCAAAACCAGGGGAACACCCTTCTAATGCAGTTTGGGCAGTGGTGAGCCAGAGTCCTCCGTCATGGTGTACAGCATTGAAGAAGTGAGTCCTGGCAATGCTAGTACGGGGAATGAAGGTTTCCAGTCAGGAATACTAATGGTGAGGATTCCCATATCAGATACAAGGAATTATTTTGGGGGAATGATCAAAAGAGGAAATAGACTGGGAAAGACATTGGCATCCACAGAGGGGAATGTGGGCGCTGGGTAGTCCAAGCAGAAGTGGTAACAGCAAGAGGATGTTGTGAAGTAGAGCGTAGAAATATGCCTTCTCCCCCATGGGGGACCCGAAGACTCTCAGGCAGACACACCAGCCTGGGGAAAGTAAGGGGGAGGGAACAAAAGGGCCAGGGAGCAGAGAAACTGAACACCTGCGAAAGGAGATGGGTGGAAAGTGAAACCACAGGGACAGGAAGTATGGGTGTGAAGAGGTATTCCAAGCATCGGTGTGTCCAGCTAGAGTCCTGGAGAGTTAGCCGGAAAAGGAATCTGAATTAAAATAGAAATTCATCATCAGAACGTGGTGAGAAGAAAGCAGCATGCAGTGAGAACTTTGATAAAACTTACTCAGGAACACTATCAAAAAGACTTCAGTAGGCTGTAAGGTCATGTATTTTAGATCATGTTGGCATAAATATTGTGTTACATGAAGATTATCCCTAAGGAACATGAATCACAAATACAGTAAAAATGACATGAAGACTCTTCAGGTTTCAAGTAATTTTGCTATTATTCATGTTGGAAATGTTGATTCATTAAAACTGGATGGTTCTCAAACTCTTGGAGGGTATTGTATTAGCAAGAATATTTTTCAGCAATTCTAATATCGGGAATAACTCATATAATTCAAATTTTTGGAGAAAAGTAATACATAAAATATTTTTCATCGAAATTTGTTGAGCATAGTAGGCCATGATTGTCAAACCATGGAAGTGGAGGATCAGGAGTTCCAGCCATATTAATTATCTAAGCTAGTTTAGGGCCAGCATGGGCTAAATAAGAACCTACTAATAACAGCAACAACAACAACAAGATGAAGAAGAAGAGGAAGAGAAAGAAGAGGAGGAGGAAGAAGAAAAAAGAAGAATGAAAGTGAAAACTGGATGTAGTGGTCCATGGCCTACAATCCTAGTACCTGGGAGGTAAGACAGGACAATTGCCTTAAATCTGGGCTAGCCTGGGCTACAGATTGGGACCCAATACCAAAGAGAGAAAAAAAGAAGAGCTGGCGATGGTGGGTGGCGGGTGGAGGAAGAGTTTCAGAGAGCACTGTAAAGATGGGATTAATACATGTGGGAAGAGATGAGAAGATAGAGAGTGGGAATTACAATAATCAGAGTGCAATTTATAATATTTAAAACTATCAAAGATCAAATTCAATAAATAAGAGAGAACCAACTTTCCACAAGCTGTCCTCTGACTTCCATGTGTTCACACATATACACAAATAAACAAAAAGATAGATAGGTAGTAAATAGAC
>LOJH01048034.1:0-13100 GCA_001685095.1 Ellobius talpinus
GAAGCCATTGATAAAGGCACTGGGACTTGTTTGTATGGCATGTTCTAGCTTTTTTGGACCCTAGCCTATATGGATACACAGCTCCCTAAGCCTGGATGTAGGGGGGAGGGCCTTGGACTTCCCACAGGGCAGGATTCCTGGCCCTCTCTCAAGCAGGGCAGGAGAGGGAGGAGGGGGAATGGGGTGCGGGAGGGAGTTGGAAGGGAAGGAAGTATAAATAATTGAATGGAACAATAAAAATTAGAAATAGAAGAATAAAAAAAGAAACATCATTTGTGACTCAGGTGACTTAAATATACAAGCAGTTGCTGGTCTGTTGTTGGAGCCATAGAGGACATTTGTGTCCGCTTGATTCAGAAAATTTAGTTAGAGATGTGAGATGAAATGAATTACGAAAGCCCACAGTAGATGACAGAAAGACATACAGCTACAAATGAGGTAACGAAATTGATCAGTCACCAATATAAGTGACCTGAAGACAACAGCTCAGACCCATCCACATTCCTGTGAATTTGTCAATCCTTTTAGCTTTATGCATCCGTTTTCTTAGGTTATGATAATGGGACTGGACTAGATCTTTTCTTCTCCAGAAAAGAGGAAAATAAGGGAAGTGTCCTATAGGGCCAGTGTGCAACTTCTGACTGAGTATACTGGGGAAAACCAACAAAACAACAACTGCAAAAGGAAACAAAACAAAACAACAGCACTGTTTCCCTTTGAGAGGCTGAGAGTTATCAGCACTGGATGTCAAGTAAATTCAATAGCAGTTTTGTTGAACTTGTTCCCTTAGTTGCTATAATGACTTTATTGCCTATCAGGATACTATTTCTTTTCCTTTTCAGTTTTTGTCCATGTGACCTCCAGTTGACAACAAGTAATTGATAATGTCTTGAATAAAATGAGGTTTTTCCTTAATCTTCCTTGTCTTTGAAGAATTAACTGCTCATGCATGCGTGTATGGACAGCCCTTGTTCACCTTGTGGCCATGGAATGAAGGCATTTTTCTTTTCCAATCACCCATGCAGGTCTAAGGTAAATTGTGTTTTGAAAAATTATTTATGTCTTGAGCCAATATTTCTTGTTTGGTGAGGCATAATATGTATATATATATATAGTTTCCTAGTATGTAGGTTAAATTCTATTTTATTTTTTCTTAAAAGCAAAATAAAAATAACATTAATTTTTGACCTATTTATTTGACTTACTTTTTTATTTTACCTAATAAAATTTATACTTCTACTTATTAAAGGACTAATCCAAAAAAATGATTATACCAAAAGCTTCCATATATTAAATCAATATATTTGTTTTCTCTCAGACACACATTATTTGAAATGGCATGAAGATCATACTGATTATTATATATAAGAAACTATTTTAGAAATCCTTTAGCTTGAGAAAAGTTCTTAAATTTATTTTCAAAAGTACATATAATTTTTCTACTATATTGATTTTAGTAATTATTAGTATTTAATCTTAATAATCATAAGTACTCTGGGGTAGATTTCATTTTGTTTAATATTTCAATAGGCAATAAAAACACTACACATGTAAACAAACAACTGTACTTCAGCTGAATCAGATACTCTTTAGACCAATTGTTTTTTAAATTTCTTGAAACATTTAGGGAACACAAATCCCAGCTTCAGCACATGTTCGGAAAAAATATATATTCTAATTTTTAAACTTATTCAATAAATCTATCCAAAATATAACATTTTGGTATGTTGTGTAATACCTTAGTTTTAAATATCATAGGATAATAACCATGATAATAACAACAACAACAACAATAATAATAATAATAATAATAAAATGCTGCTGCAGTACTACAGAAAACGTTGATGTTTAGTTTTCTGTTGTGAAATTTTTGTGAATAGTAGCCCATCTGCCAACTTTAGAAACCAAACTAAACCATTCAGTATTCCGTAATAATTTTACATGGTAAATTAGCAGAAATAGTTGTCAGAATTTTATCCCCCTTTAAAATGTATAACATGACTTCTGGAGTACTTAAAGTATTTTATCCTTCATTCTTCAAAGACATTTATTTCAATAAAATGGCATTTCAAATTTTAATGACCACGTTGAAACTTTTTTGTTGTTGTAAGTAATATCAGCTCTAAAAAGGGAATTGGTTTACATTATTCAACTAGTCTTCTTTTACCTATAGCACGGTCCTCACTTGGTATGACCTTTGGAGTGACTGTTGGCTTGAGTGATGTACTTAATGAGATCTAATGACATCATGACCCTGACCCCTTCATGGCCCTTGCTCCTCTCATCCATCTTCTTAACCCCACAGGCTGTGAGTCTGTGTATAGAATCAGGATTAAACAAGTGTGAATAAACAAGTTCAAGAGTTTTCTGCCTCAGCTGCTGGCACATGGCAGTGGCAGAGGAAGACATCGAGAATTTAACACTGGTGATGTGCCTTAGGCAGTGCCATGAATCCTGCTGAAGAAATCACCCCTGTTCTGTTCAATGTTGTGTAGCTAATCACCTAGCTTGACCCATTCCTGGACAGTGGTGGCAGTTGGCCTCTCTAATCACATAGCTGTTGGTGCAGTCAATGAAAGGCTAGCTGATCTATCACTTATCCAGTGTTGCACATTACTAGAGCTTTTATCTTGTTAACTGTGATTAATGCTTGTGTGGCACACCCTTGTCATGTAACCGTTCATATTCAGAAATGTTGAATACCTTCTCCTACATGATGAGGGAAGGGCATTCTCGGAGAATGTTATCATCTGGACCAAGCAGCCTGATTTTCAAATTCTCATTTCCAAGTGACTTGATAGGTGTGTGAAATAGCTCTATTGTGATTCTGTCCAGTTTCTGGCTCACCTGTTTCCTATAATTGTGATATAAAGATGTCTTCATAGACTAGAACTCTAAAGGGAAGACATGAATAATTGTCTGGTGTGCAAAAGACCAGAACAGAAGGAATAGACATTACAGAAGAGTGTGGTTTCAATACCTTAGCCTGAGTTGCTTCCCTAGTGTGATTTCTACTAAGGTCAGTTTTCCAAAGTTTCATTGAAGACACTGGGGATAAAGGGAGCTGTTATATTCTTGCTGATGGCTATAGTTCTGGGTTTATCAGTCTCACATTTGACAATGTCTTCACCTTGGCCATCTACATTATTTGATAACTTGACCAGTCAGTGATTAAACATATTTATTTAGTTCAATGGGTCAGAGCTATTGTGACGGATGGAAAATTACTGATGGATTATCAATTTCAGTCCCTGTGACATCTGGCCTCTGTGTAGTTCATCATCTGAGGGCTCATAACACATTTGCTTGGCCAAGAACATGCTGAGCTACCTGTGAGATCAAATAGATGGATATTGGAAGCACTTTACTCTGAATTAATAAGAGAGTGCAGAAATTAAATGAGTTCTGCACCTATATTTGAAAATCTGAGAGCACACCATTTTCAACCTGGGGAAGAATCAACTGAAACCTCCAAACTGCTCTATTCATTCTTTTGTGTTGTTTTTCATCATTTCTTTACCAGGTTTGCTTTGGAATAGAAGATGAACTTACTTGGAAGTATGGTAGTAATGGGAATGCATGTAGAAAGATGATGTTTTCTAATTGCTCCCTTTAAAACTTGTATTTTGAAATATCTATTACACTTGTTTTGAGTGTGCATGTGGATACATGTGTGACTGGATGAGTGTGCATGCCACAAGGCACATATGGAAGTCAAAATGAGGAAGTTGACTCTGTCTTTCTAACATGGTATTTATGGGGATTAATCTCGGGTCATCAGGCTTGGTTGCCAATGCCTTTGCCTACTGACCATCTCTCCGGTCCTCGGTTTACATAATTTAATGAGTTGCAAAAACAACCTTGAGACTCTTAAAGTTTGGATTATTGAAGTGACCAGATCACCAAGCTGAAACTGCAAATCAAATACCATATGTTTTAATTATCAAAAGCAAGATTTCAAATAAAATTTTTAAAACTTTCTTCCTTCCTCCTCTCTTTTTATTTTTCTGTTGGCTGAGAGGTTCTTTTTCTCTAAATGAAATCTAAGAAGAATAAATCCTTCCTGGAAGTGCCAACATAACAAGAAGATATGTTTTACTGTAATTGATGTTTATATACAATATTATATGTAAAAATTGAATATTTTCCATATTCCTATTTTGATGTCCACCAGAAAACTAAAATTACCATGTGATTGATTTTAAAATAATATGATTCAAGCTAGGAAGTGTTTTTATGTTTTTTAAAATAAGAATTACTTGATTCAGTCAATTAATGTAAATATTTATTTTTTAATGTGAATTATTTTTAGATTAAATACCTTATTGATACAGTTTTATGTATGTGTGTCAAAGTTTCTTTCCATCAGGAATATGATGTGTTAAAGTACCTCATAGAAATGGCTCTGATCACCAGTTTGCTGACAAAGACTAATACCTTAGCTATTTAATGCATATGAATGCTTGTTAGACTCCAAGGATCTCTGACACTATGACTATTTTAGTGCTGTGTGAGTTGGTCAAAAAAGACACAGGGATGATAAGAACACACAGAAATCTATTTTTAAATTTGATGGTTTAAACATTCTTCAGAATTCACATTGGCATATAAGGATTTTTTACGAAAGGATATTAACCTGAGTTTGAGAGAAGCTGTTTTCTTACGCTGCCTTTTGTGCTGTACAATTTGTGCTGAAGAAATTTGAATCAGTAATTTTGAATGACTTTCATCATGGATTGTTTTTTCCAACACATCCTATCAAGTATCAGTTGTTTCTTCACTTATATAATTGGATCACTATTTTGTACAATCAACACTTTATATTTATATTTGAATTCGATTTTCTTTTGTTTAAAATTATGATAATTGACAGGTATAATAGAACAACTTGTTTAACTTGTGTCTTCACTGACATTTATTCCAAAGTGTTTCAATATAGCTATTTCTTGTTCGGAAGAATATTTGGGGAATAAGTGGAGAATCTTTAAGCCTGTGATGTTGATTCAATAATTTATTACTTTTCCTTGCTCATCTAAAAGGATTTAGGCATTGAGGAAGCTAGAAAATTATGAAATTTCTGAAATATGTGCTGATCGAGTCAAGTGAATTCACATCACAGTTCTTACCTGGAATTCATATTACAATGACTCATTATATGCTATGCTAGAACACCTTTTGAATATATACCCAGGAGTGGTACCACAGAATCTTGAGGTAGGTTGAGTCCCAATTTTCTGAGAAAGTGCCATATTTATTTCTAAACTGGCTGTACAAGTTTGCACTCCCACCTACTGGAGGAGAGTTCCTCTTTCTCCACATCCTCACTAGCATAAGCTGTCATTTCTGTTTTTGTCCTTAGGCTTTCTTAAAGGTTTAAGATGGAATCTCAGAGATATTTTGATTTGTATTTCCCTGATGACTAAGGATGTTGAACATTTCTTTAAATGCTTCTTGATAATTGGATATTCCTTTGTTGAGAATTCTCTGTTTATAACTGTACCCCATTTTTAATTGGATTTTTTTTTGATGTCTAGTTTCTTGAGTTCTTTATATATTTTGGAAATCAGCCCTCTCTCAAATGTGTGATTTGTCAAGATGTTTTTCCTATTCTGTAGGCAACTGTTTTGTCCTATTGATGAAGTCCTTTACTTCACAAAAACTTTTCAGTTTCATGAAGTACTATTTATTAATTATTGATTTTAGGACCTGCATGATTAGTGTTTTGTTCAGGAAGTTGTTTCATGTGCCAATGCATTCAAGGGTATTCCTCATTTTCTCTTCTATCAGTTTAAGTGTATCTGGTTTTATGTTGTTGTCTCTTATGAACTTGGACTTGAGATTTGTGCAGGGTGATAGATATGAATATACTGGCATTCTTCTGCATTCTGACTTTCAGTTAGACCAACACCATTTGTTGAAGATGCTTTCTTTTTTCCAATGTATATTTCTCACATTTTAATTGAAAGTCCACATTTGCATTTATGTCTAACCCAATTGTCAGAGAGGCCTTGCCAAGCAACTGATGGGAAGAGATAAAGAGACACACATCCAAAAATTAGGAGGAGCTCAGACAATCCTGGGGAGGAAGGATTGTACCAGACAGAGGGGTTAAGAGATACCCTGCCTTTGATGAGAGTTTGTTTCTAAAGCATTTTAAGTACACTCAGTAAATCAGATTATGTGTGAGTTTAATATCTTGTTTTATGGAGGTGTAATTCTGTTGGTCTGTGTGGATGAAACAAGTAACTATTTTTGAACCTGAAAATTGTGTGGGTCCATACGTGTAGAGAGAGCAAAAAACAAAAGCCTGCTCACCAGCTGTGCTACCTGAAATATTTACAGATTTTTTTCTTTTAATTTTAAATTTTCACCTATTTCCTCCCATCTTTTTAGGCTGTCTGTATAAATTTAATAGCCATTCAGTCAGCTATGTAAATGAGCAAGCAATGTTTACCCTAAATGTGGGTTTCATAACTTGTCTCTCATTGTCCCTTGCCCTTCATTAAGATTGGCATAGGTAATATGCAAGCTTCTTATTCATTTTCATATTCCAATACTAACAATGTGTAAGAATAAGAAAATTATCAGATTAAAAATCATAGCATTACTACATTCATAGAACACTCATAAAGACTGTGCACTGAGAGGGTAAAGTCCAATCTGATATCTTTTTTATGGGGATGACAACATAAAAAATGAACCTGTAGTGCCTCCCTCAAGGTTCTCTGCTCAGCTCTCTTCCACATGTGGCGTGGTGGTAATATTGCAAGTACTGAAGTATTAAAAGAGTTTTGTGTTGTGTTCGTTCATTCTGACAGGCCAATGACATAATGTCGACTAGCCACATCTGACAGATTTAAAATTAAAACAGAATATTCGGCCTTTTATTTTTTTCTTGCACCTAATGGTGCTTGAGTCTATGTGCTATTTCACTGCCTCCAATGAGCATACTGCCCTAAGAAGAGCTTGTGATGGTTGATTTAAGGCTGTAAATATTGTTTAATTTGGACTAGGGTACAGCTAGGGGCAGCACTTTTGATTTGTATACAGTAAACCCTGGGTTTAATCCCTAAAAGTGTGGAATAATTAAGAGTAACGACAAAGGATTGCCAAGGACCTGAATGTAGCAATGGCCACAAATTATAAAAGATGATGCAAAACTCATTGTTTTTATAGTTCTCCTTTTATCATAGTTTGTATTTAGTGGTGTATAAGGATAAAAATATGTATTCTACAGTGAATGTGTAAGATTCTATGTAGTTCCACAATTCAAAATGATTATTCTCACTGAATCCATGTTCATTGGAAGTTTGGGTCTGGTTAATTCTAATGAGTGATACATATTTTATTGACAAGTTTTTTCTTAAATAATAAGGTTTACATAAAAGGAAACAAATCTTTGCAGGATCATAAAGCTGAAAAGCATTTTATTGATGGAGTTATTTAGTTTGTGTATGTGAGTCTGTGTGTCCACAGTGAGTTTAACCTGTGGGTATTTCACAAAGGTATATACAGAAGTATCACTTAGAAAAGTGAAGGCAGAAATAGAAGATGTTCTGTTATTTGATTTTTTTTGCTTGACCTCAAAATACACAGTGCTGTGAAGAAAGGTGACAGCTGTGTGTGTGCCCAAGGTTTCATTTCCTAGGGAAGTTTTTTCTTCTGTGACCTTTTCAATAAATCAAAAGTTTCTGTCCTTTGGCTACATAATTCAAAATGATTTATTGGACTAATAATTTTGCGAGTGTATGAAAAGAAGTCAGAAGCCTGAGAAAGCAATTTTGTTTTTTTTTACTGTTGTTGTTGTTAGAAGCATTTGGATATATCATTTGTTTATTTAATAATTTATTTATTAGCTATTTGATCAATGCAATCATCTCTCGAGGTTATTACAAATGTAGCATGTTTCAGTTTGTATTAGATGAGATCCTGTGTTGTCCATGTACACTAATTTGCAAAGGAAGATGTGAATACATAGAATTTTTAATACTTACCAACACTGAATAAAAAAGAATAACATAAATAATAACATTATAAGCCAATGTTTCATAGATGAAGATATACCAATATATGTATAACTATGAAGGAACAAAGAATAACATACATGTGTACACAAACCTTGAGCCAGGAAAGAACAGTGCTTTGGGTACAGTCAGAGTCTGGGGAGATAGGAGTGGAAGGTCATCACTGACTTATGGAATGAGATGGAACCCTGTTCCCATATGCAAAGCAGGGTTTCCTTGACAAGCACTCAAGACTCAAGTCATTATGAGTATATTTAGCACACCTCAAAAATAAAGATGACATGATATCACAAGATCTTGTAAGAATGGTTTGTAATGTGAAACAAAAAGGTAGATGACACTACAGGTGTGTGTAGTATCATCATGTTCACTTTACATGAAGGGGACATTGACTCGGAGCTGTTACGTTTTATTTAAGTCATTAACTTGATAGACAATTCAGTATTTGTTTTATTTAGGCTGTTGCTTCCACTTGCAATTAAAACTAAGAAGCAATTTATCCATGGCAAAATTTAGTTTCAAGAAGGTTATATACTATTTCTCCATACATTTTTTAACTTGTGGTGACACATGGAATTATAATAGAATTTATGCCAGATTTCTATGCTTGTGAAGAAATATGTTAATATGATTAACTAACATAAGCTGTGGTCTGTCTGCATGATATCATGGTCAGAAGAGTGTTTCTGGATTTAACCTCTGCTTGCAACTGAGGTAAAGCCAGGTGATTCCATCAAAGGAATTAATTTGCCTCTGTCAGTCACGACAGCTTTCAACATTTATGTGGGCTTGTTTCATTCACCATGGTTGGCTCTGTTAATTACTTTATATTTTATTCAGATATGCAGCTATATTTTAGTATATAGGTGTTAATTCTGCTCTAGATCTCTATAAACTGCTACCGCAAGGCATTCACTGTTCCCATGTTATGATAAAGAAAGGGCACATGAAGCAGCTAAAGAAAAAAGATGCTGACCAAGCTAAACTGTACAGTTTCACTGAGGTCAGTGGGCTTAATCAAAGGTGCCCTGTGTGAAATTAAACATGTTATCATGTGGCTATAGGAAATAAAATTACTTAAGCATAAGAATGGTTCATCCTATTATAACTATAACCTGATTTTAATACATATTTTTCTGCTGTTTAATGTATAATGATTTACACAAAGTTCCCTTGTAGTTCAAATTGGTTAACAGTTGATTTTGAGGGCATAATTATAATTCTTATCATAGAATATGTTACATAAACATGTCACAGAAACATACCTATTGTATTCTTTCTACTATATACTTCTAGTAGTCTTTTGCCTTACAAAACTACAGTAAAACATATTTTCTGTGTCTACAGCCTACAAATTCAAAGCCAGTTATGATTATTTATCCAGCTCCCAGTGATTGCACACATTTGACCCTAAACGACAAAATAAATGAAAGCTCTTTTTCAAAGTAATACAATCAGTTCAAAAAATATTGTGCTAATAAAGTTATGCATTCTAATTGAAAGATTGATGGCAATCCATTTAGTAGTTACTAGGTTATTTGTGACAGACAGATGCAGAGTAACCTCATTACAGTCAGAATTGTGATGACTTGTAGCTGAGGGAAGGAATATAACATCCAATTCCCAGAACCTATGTGGAAGATGATTTAAAGGGAAATACATGGCCATTAAATATAAGTTTGAAGCGGTTACCTCAAGTATTATTATAAAAGTGATGAAGAAATCATCTGTGTGATCCCTAATTGGCCTACTCAAAATTCACAAATGAAATGCACAAATCCCAATTTGTGTGAGAGACACTCAGGAGCAAGCTCGGCAAACAGGGCTAACCTTTGTGGTTTGCTATTTCAGTTCATATTTTCAGATGATTTCCTCTTTATCATTAAGTCTGTGTTAGTTTATTTCAGACATCTCTGTCCAAAATCACCAGTGTGTGATAAATTATTCAGCACTTTACATTTGTGTGTTCACTAGGAGTTCAATGTCAGGCTTTCAGCATGAGTTCTCAGGGGAACTCTGCCAACATTTTAAAGTTATGTAGCAGAGAAAAAGAAGGAATATGAAGGCACATAATTATTTTCTCCTTGTTGAAATCTTTGTGGGATATATTTCATGTATGACTAATTTTGAAATTCCCTTTGCTTGAATTATTAATAATAATGTAGAAATACTGACCATAAAAGCTCCATCTTTCTCTCACATTTCTACTGCCTTATTTTCATG
The DNA here is from genome assembly GCA_001685095.1 of Ellobius talpinus. Taxonomy (NCBI): domain Eukaryota; kingdom Metazoa; phylum Chordata; class Mammalia; order Rodentia; family Cricetidae; genus Ellobius; species Ellobius talpinus. Next base: position 10,248 of record LOJH01048034.1, read on the forward strand.
TCTCTAAAATTTCAATCATTCATAAATATCCTCACAAGCACAACTTTTATTTCAGGGAACTGCAGTGTAGGGCAGTCTCATATGCAAAGCCACTTTGTTTAGTCACCTCTTATTTGTAACACCATCTAACTCAAGTCCTCCTGGGATCTTTCAGGTTAGATTTATATTTTCCTATTCTCTTAAGAATAGTGAACTTACCTCTTGTGTTTCATATAATCAGAGCCATGTATGTAAAGTTACAGTTTATCTTTCATCATGAACTCTGCCATGTTCTTATGCTGACAGAGGCAATGCAAGATGACTTGACCTTCCTTGTGGAAGACCACTTAAATATTTGCTAAAATATCAATTGTCTGCCAATAAATTTAGCACATGTTTTATAAAAGTTAGTATTTCCATATAAAGTTCTCTCTCTTAATGAGAGAATTAAAAAGTTTAGGACCTAATAAAAGAGCCTTAGTGAAGAAATCAGCAGTCAATTGAGGAGTTATATGTTAGGTATAAGGCCAAAGGACAAAATGAGAAGAAATATCTTCCAGTTCTAGCTGAACCATTTACTATAGATAGCTCATTAGCTATGTGATGTCATGCAAATTATTGAACTTGAGTCTTGGTTGTTTTTTACCTACAGTGATGGATGGTATGAGTTTATCGAGACACTCAAACATATATTTTGTAATTAAACATGACTGACTCATTTATTAGTCATTAAGATTGGCAATGTTTGAAAATTAAACAGTTTTTTTTATCCCTTTAAGCATATGATCACAGAATGCTTACTCCATGGCAAGTTCAGTGTCAGGTATAAAGATATGTTAGTTTAACTAACCATAAAAAATCCATGTCTTTCTAGAACTTTCATCCTTATTACTAAGCTATTCAGTGCAGAAACTTAAAAAACTATGAATGCAGATTGATAAGTGTAAATTTATTAATTTCCCTGCTTGTTTGTGTGTCTAGCTTTCTGTATGAATATGTTGTTTGTTTGTATAGTGCAGTTTTCACTTGGCATTTTAATTATTGGCATTTCACAAATATTTTTCTCATTGAATTTTCTTCACCATTATTTTTTCGGTGTTTTTCTCTGCTTTCCCCTGATGAAGATAATTGATATCCTAATTTCAACTTCTATAACTACACCTCCCTATCTTTACATTTCTGGTAACCGCAAATGAACATTGTGTGTTCTGTTGATATATCCCCCCCACACACAGACACACACAAAACTCTGCTTTGCTTTGGAGGTCTTATTTTTATATTGGGCAAAAACAAATGCCCAGTGTTGTTGGTAGTTTTTACTAGTCCATGCACCACATAGTTATTACAAACCAGATTTACCTCCACAGGCTCTGCTCACGGAGATAACTCGGGTGCAGCAGTTAGTGTGAATATTCCAAAAGACTGCCTGAGTAGTTCAAAAACTCCTCAACAGTAAATATCAGCGTTCAAAAGAGATTTAAAGGCTTATACTTTTGGAGCTATTACAACTGTTAAGAACATAAGAAGAAATATAGCCTTCATGGATCCATCAATATAAAAGCAAGCTGTTGACTGTTCTTCAAGCATGAGTCTATAATCTCAGCTACTTAGGAGACAAAGGCAGGAGGTTTGTGAGTTCAAGGCCTCCTGGACTGCTGAGGGAGTTCAAGACACACCTGAATAATCTAGAACCTGTTTCAAAATAAAAGTTAAATAAAAAACTAATTATTTAAGTAAGTATAAAGTGTCACTAGGGCTCAGCATGAGTGAAGTCCTACATTCAATTGCCAGTCAATTTATCAATAAATCAGCAAAGAAGATGAAACAGATAACAGATAACCTATTGATAATATCTAAGGTAAATAATAACAGCAACAATAAACTGTAATTATTTGTTTTTCTATCAAATATATCCAGTGTTGAGTTCAACAATTTAAGTGACACTAACAGTTTTAATTTTTAAATTGTGATTCACTTATTAGACAAACAATTGAAGAAAAGTTCTTTATCATTTTTGATATATTAGTAGATAAAACACTAAATTTATTGGACAACAAGTAGTACTAAGTTGTGATGGAGTATTTATCTATTCTGTGTTTGTGCTATGCAACAAAAATAGTTCTTTAAAAATAGTGAAAAAAATTACTAAATTTCTAAGACAATTAACTTGATACTTATTTTATATTGGTTTACTAGAATAATATTTTTTTCATTTAGGAAACAATCTAATTTATTTTCACATTCCATTCAAAAAAATTACGAGACTTGAAATAAGTATATTATAGCTGTTACCTATAAAATACAATCATTAGTTACTTAATTTGGCATTTTCATAAAATACATTACAGACGTTGTCTCTGTATACATCTTAGATGATGGAGCCCACTTATCATGGAAAGCATGAGAGGGTGCCTGTGTCCCATAGGCAGGATGTGTGAATTCTTAACTGATGGGGTTTGATGGTCCTTTGGGGTTCCTGCTTCATGAAAGAGTCTGCCAGACATTCTGCTGGACAAAAAAGAAAGTGACTGACAAACTGCCAAGATAGGCAGAACTATCTTTGAAATTTCCTGCTTCATAGATAAATCTGCTGGATACTATGGACCTGTAGGCTGAAGACGGATGCTCCAATGATACAGAAGAACTGTGGGTGACTGTCCGGGAAGCAAAACGTCTCTGCCAATTCTAGAGTTCTGGAAGTAGCTTACAATGTGCTTCCTGTTTATTTAGGCAATATTATATCTTTCTGGAGTCTTTGATGGAGTTGAAGAAGAGATATAGTTTTCCTTAGTGTGATAAAATATAAAATAGATATAAATTTTGTAACTGTAATTATTGCTTGATAACTGTTTTGTTATATGTAATTTTACTATG
>LOJH01048037.1:3056-16156 GCA_001685095.1 Ellobius talpinus
AGGCAGGTCAATGAGAACAGGAGAATTCTGGGAAGAAGGAAGCCCATTCCTCTGAAGTCCTGGCTCAGCTACAGAAGAAGCAAGATGTGACTTTCCCACCAAATAAGGTACAGAGCCACATGGCTAACACAGATAAGAATAATGGACTAATATAAGTTGCAAGAGTTTATAAAAAGCCTTAGATACTGGGCCAATCAGTTTAAAACTAATATAGACTTCTGTGTGATTTCTTTGGTATTTAATGACTGCCTGAACCAGGCAGGACAGAAAACCTCTTGCCAACAGTATGTGTGGGGCCTGAAGACAAGATACAGGTGTTTATGATTACAGCCTCTGAATTGAGACAGTATGAGGCTTTAGTTCATACCATCTACAGTAACTGGTACAAAGCACTTAACTTTAGCACACCTCGTTTGCCTCTGAAGAATGAGGGATATGTCTCACAGATGAGCTTTATGTAGTACATGATGCTCCTTAAACAGCTTTGAGCAGAGGACCTGAACACAGTGGCACTCGATGAGTATTATCTATTGCTATGACTGCAGTCACTGTTATACATACTGCAGTTCAGTGTGATGAGTGCTTCACACATCAGAGCAGAGGCAAACAGGAGTCCTTCAGGAAACAGATTAATGATATGAAAGGAAGAAAAGGAAATTACCTGGCAGACATGGGTGAAAAATATTAAACATTGAGGACTATTAGAGGGGTAAAATGTCATATATGGTAGGTGTCATATATACATCAGTATTCATTGAACTGAAAGTGAAAAAATAGTTTATCTGATTGGACTCTAGATGCAGACATCCCATTCTATGTATTCTATATCTAAGCCATCAATATAACTTTAAATAATAATAGTTATGTTTCCTAAATAAATGATAACCTAAGACTAGCACTATTGCTGTATGGGTAACCAGCCATATCACAAGAGATAATTCATATGTGGTACTTTAAGCAAAGTTAAAAACCCATAGCTGAGGAGGTCTTTGGCCTTATGAGGGAATGTGTCACGTTCAAACTGCGAAACTGGCTTGAGATCAAACTGCCTTGTAAGTATTTATACTTATATTCACAGACAAATGCTACTCCTAGCCTTAATCATAGAATCATCTCTTCAATACACAGCAGTGAATACAGAGATATGTCTGCTCAGGCTGCAGAGAATAAGTGATTTCATCAGACATTTCAAAGCTTTTCTGTATTTAGGTAAATAAAATGAATCAATGTTTGATAATGGAAATATCCAAGTAGTGCTATGTGCATCTAATTCACAACTCCCTAACAACTCAGCAACTGCTGAAATATCCAGTGATGGAGTTCTGAGAAATTCTCACAATTCATGTTTTGTAAATAAAAAGTAAGACAACTACATAGTGATATTTTCAATATATAAGTCACTAAACTATATAAATGCTGAATCAAATTTTAGGTACATATAAAAGTTTATATACACCTTGATCATATTCTCCCTGTTAATATTTATGTATAAGATCCCATTCTACAAATTTTACAAATTTCTATTTGAAATATGTAGAAAATTGTTATTAGTTTTTTGAGAATTTAATACAACATATTTTGATCATGTTGAGTCTCTCTCTCCCAACTCTTCATTCTCAAAAGTTTTGTATTTTTCCCTCATTTCTGGGTTTGTGGCCTTCCCCTGGAGAATGGTCAACTTAACAATGGCTAGATAAGCTTAGAGAAAACTGGACTTTCATCTCCCAGACATAAGAACTGCCGACATCTCCTCAAATGGGGTGAAATTTTGTGACCACCTCCCCTCTCCAAGCTGGAAATTGATCTAGCTAGGGCTTGTACAGGTTTTGTGTGTGGTGTCACAAACACTGTAAGTTTACATGTGCAGTTACTCTGCTGCGTCCAAGTGTCACCCAAGTCTACAGTTCCTTGCAGTGGTCCACCCTTCTAGTTCTTACACCTTCTCTACCCCTTCAAATACAATGGATCCTGAGTTTTGGGAGGAAAGGGTATGGTTTATACATTCCACTTGGGTCTGGACAGTCTATATTTTCTTTGTACCATGACCACTTGTCAGCCTCTGTTTTGATCATCATCTACTAGAAAGAGAAACTTCTCTGATGAGGGTTGAGTGATTCCTTAATCTATGAGCTACGAGTGTCTTCTTTACTGTTCTATTGATATGAAGAGATCCCGTGACTATGGTAGCCTACAAAATAAAACATTTAATTGACAGCTTGCTTAAAGTTTCAGAGGGCAGGAAATGTGGCAGGAGAAAGGCAAACATAATGTTAGGTCAGTGTCTTAAGAGATTATATCCTTATCTGCCAGCAGCTGGCAGAGAGAGGCCTGGAATGGGCTTTTGAAACTTCAAAGCTCACCCTATGTGGCACACCTTCTTCAGAAAGGCCACAACTCCTAATCCTGTCCTAAACAATCCACCAACTGAAAACCAAACAATCAAATATATAAACCTCTGGGGGCCATTCTCTTTCAAATCACCACGATGGATATATTGAAATTATTTAGTATCTTTATCACACATACACACACAAAGAAGTCAGTGAACAACACAAGAGAGTCTTCTTCCACCACATGGGTCCTGGTGATCAAACCTATGTAGTTTGACTTAGCACTCACTGAGGCATCCTACTGCCAAAAAGGAATTTTACAATAGCAGGTTCAGTCATAGCTGGTCTGAGTGGTACTAATTATTTGGATTGTATCAACCTCATTTAAATATTTATAATGCATTTCATCCATGGAAAACATGAAAACCATAGGAGCAATGGCCTAAAAAGCAAGATATCCTGGTAAATTAAGGAAGGACATGTATTAGACATCAGGAAGAAGGGGCAGAATAATATGGAGTGAGATTACAAAGACAGGTAGAGTTCATACTGCTGTCTAGAGAGGAATACACAAAAGAAAATCAACAGAGCCCATTTACCACTTTTATACCAAGTATAATAATTATATATCAAGAAGATAATACTATGTTTTAATGATCACCATCTCTGGAACATGATATAAAAGATGGCTGGAAAGATGTGGGCAGATTTTACAAGGCTATTAATTTACTCCAAGTTAGAAAAGATGCTATTTAGGATTTTATTCTTTGTACCAAAGCAAAACTTTAGAATATTTCTTTATTTACTTGTTTATCATACAATTGGAAACTAATCTGTGACCAAAATAATTATACCTCTATAAAAAAATCTCCAATTATTTTGGTTATAGTTAACATACTGAATATTTTTCAATATAATAAAATTTTCATCTCCTGATTTTCAAAGTAGCTAAGGATCTAAAGTCTTTATTACAAAGAATCACACTGAGAAGGATTAGCTTCAGAATCTATAAAACAGCATTGCTTAAAGTCCATGTTTAGCATTCACCACACCAAAGAAGGAGTTATTATCAAAAACTTCAGTCTAAATATTGAAACTGCAAATCTGACATAGTTTTCTCCTTTGGGGAGAAAATCATTCAGTCTCTTGTTTCTTCCACTCAGTCACTTTCAGTAATGGCAGCCAATGGCAGTCCCTGGGATTCTCTATAACATCCTTACACATAATTTTTTTTCTGAATCTTCTTTTTCAAATCAGCTTGCATGCATGCCAGACTCTAAACATCACTGTCTGCCTTAGATTCTCTTCCAGTTTCTGTGACAGAATATCAACAAATACAATGTAAGGGGAAAGGGACTTATTCTGGTCTACAGTTCAACAGGATGGACCACCAGGACCTGGAAGAAAAAGGGGTAAGGTACTGAAGCCGCTGGTCACTTGGCATCCACAATTGGAAGCAGAGAGTGATGAATGTCTGCTGTTCAACTCCCTTTCTCCACTTACATTGTCCAAAACTCCAGCCAGAAAATGGAGATGTCAACACTGGATGGCTAGAGTCACATCAACTGACACAATCAAGACAGTCTCCCACACCCATGCTCAACAGTTACCAGGTTATTGCAGATGGTTTTAATCCTAAAACTAATACTAACCATCACCCTATCTTTGGTGATGTGCATAAAGAAAACTAGCAATGAAACATTTTATAGAGCCAAAGGCTTCTAGTGACGCACACAACTTTTCCTCTCTAATCTAACTGTCAGGTAAGGGAAGCATGGGCTAAGTACAGTTGATCAAATGAGTGTTGTAAGGAAACTGAATTGGCACTGGGATTTGTCTGTACTTCATGTACCGGCTTTTGGGGGATCCTTTTCTCTTTGGATGCACACCTTCCTAAGCCTGGATGTAGGGGGGAGGGCCTTGGACTTCCCACAGGGCAGGGTGCCTTGTCCTCTCTTAGGACTAGAGGGGGTGGGGGAAGGTTGTGTGAGGGAAGTGGGAGGAGGGGAGGAAGTGGGAATTTTGATTGGTATTATTTATAAAGTAATAAAAAAGAGGAAAAAAGAAAATTGAATTGGTTCAATTTCAGTTTTTCGCACAAACTGGACACGCAACATGTACAACAATAAACCCTCAAAAGTAACTCTCATGATGAACATGGGCATCGTCTTGAAAGTCAGTCCTTTATTCTTATTTGATAATGCTAATTTAACACTCATCCAAATGTTTATTGCAGCTTAAGGAAACTCCACAGTGGTTGACTGAGGACAAAAAAGAAAAGTATAATATATTCTCCGTATTTATGCTGCACTAAGTAAAGAAAAGCTGAACATGAGGAATATAGAAAATAAGCACAACAGTCATCAAGTACAGTTGTGACACTGTGATAGAGAGAAGACAAATAAATGTTAGCCAAGATGTTAGCAGGGTGCTCGATAATTAGATAGATAGGGCAAATGAGCAATAATAAAGACGGTGAGGGTGCAAACGCATACAGAACACAGAAAGAGTTCACAAGACAAATGTGGAGGGTTCGTTCCAGCATCTTCAATGTGGCATTCCTGTAGGTCATGTGACCAAGTTGAGCTGAAGAGAAAAATATTCCCATCCACAAAGAACTGCAGTAAAAAGACATATACAGGGGAAACGTACAGAAAATGTGGAAGATTGCCCAGAATCAGGATTTGAGGGCCATCAATACTTATGGAAAAGTCATTAGAAACAGAAAACTGAGAATAAATGAGCAAGAAGATAAGAAAAGAAATAATTTAATGGTTTGAAAACCCCAAATTGGGTTTTCAGAGGAAAAATATGATGTGGTCCACTGGGGAAGCCCCTCGTCCTTCATACCAGTTTCCTGGAGGTGCCAGAAGATGAAAACGTAGAAGTGAAATAAACTAACACATCTCTCTCCAAAAAAAAAGGACTGTGAAGGGCAAGCAAGACATAGGATTTCTTAGAAGAGCTCTCAGAGCACTGCTTATAAGTGGCAAAGAAGATGTGCAGGCATGAAGAGATGATTCCACAGCCTAATAAACAGGCTAGCATATGAGGTGTTGGGTGACGGCTTGAATGAGTTCAACTTTCTTCCTAGAGACAGAAAGCACAAGCCACCTTCTGAGAATGAGGGTAGGGCATAATAATGGGGATTATGTTACAAAGGCTAGTCTGACCACACATGGGAAACCACCAGCAAGGTGGTGAAGCAAGCAGAAAGGATGTTGCTTACCATAAAGCTATAGAAGAAGATTAGAGTGAAATCAGAGTCATCCCTTTATTCTTTCCTGTCCTTGGTTAAATATTATCTTTCTAGAAACTAGAAAAGGGACACACTTCCCTGACACACTTTCTCCTTTCAATTCTTTGATCTCAAAGTAAAATTTTATACAATGTGTACATTTAAAAATGACACGGTGTATTGTTTTGTCAGTGGTTTTTGATACATTTTTCTGCAGTGAAGCTGAGTAGATGTTTGATATCCTCACAGGAGCTTCCCAAGGAGATCAGAACTGCCTAAACACTGGATCCGTGGCCGGCTAATCCCCTCATCCATGGCTGCTCATTCACTGAATCCATGACTGCTTAATCAATGAGTCCTTGGCCGCTTAGTCACCAAATCTGTGTCCATCTAATGGCCAAATCCATGGCCGCTCAATCACTGAATTCATGGCTGTGAAATTTCACTGCTTTCTTTCAGAGGGTGCCACAAGGCACCCCAGATACTGTCTCATCTATTACTTCTCAGTCTTATATACCCCCAATTAATACAGATTTATGTCAGAATAGATTTCCTGGAAAAACAGTATTTATTAATTGTCTTTATTCAAATAAATATCAGACTCAGCTATGTAAAAAAAGATTGCATTTAATATTTAAGCAAGTTAACAGCTGTGGGAACAAGTTAAAGCTTTTATCCATTGACCCTAAAATACAATGAAGTGTGACTGTAAATGACTGTGGCAGATAAGTAACACAAAAGGTCAGTTATTTTGACCCATCTGGACTATTAAAGGCAAATATAACAAACAGTACAACACTTGGATTCCCTGGGGACAAAGAATAAGTTATTGGTTCCTTAATAATTTGAGCAAAAGAATATTTTACTAGAAAATGTTGTTCATTGATTTATACACTCCACAGACCTCAAAATGTGCTGCATTACCGCTAAGCATCATAATCTGATTTATATATTTTCTAAACCTTGTCAGCCTAATGTTAGAAATAATTACAACCAAGACATATTTTTCATGCAAGAAGAAGATAATGAACTCACAGAGCTAAGCACTTCATCAAATATCACTTCTCTGATTTCACTTCAAGATCAAGCAGGAGAAAATGTTGTTTACTAAAAATTTACATATGAAGAAATAGATATTTCAGCTAATATTTTAAACAGTGCACTTTCCAACATCATACAATTATCAATCTTACAATAATAAAAAGAATCCTTAAGGTGATATTCTACTTGAAACCATCTTATTTCTCACTGTATAAGAGCTGGCTTTACAAAATAATGGACATACTAATATTTGCATCTTAAAAATCCTTTAAAATGTCTCATGTTAAATTATGTTTTATGGTGAATCTGTTTAAAGTTTTATAAAACACATGCAGTCTTTAGGGCAGATGCTTGACGTTTCAGGGCAATACCTAAATCCAAGATGAACTGAACACTCATTTTGACCAAAGTCATTGGGTTTGACTGTCTGCAAGACTCTGAAGAGGATGAATAATCAAAATTAATAACAAAATACAAAATTAATGGGAACTGAACTCTGAATAATATTAGTATTTCTAAGTCTCCTAAGAATCTTATGGGATTGGTTAGAAATGAAAAAAGGGAAACTTATTAAATGCCTTGACATTGTGGAGTTGTGAACCATGAAGTTGTCATGTTAAATTAACTGAATTGCTGAGTCCAAAGTTACAAATTATGCAATTGGCACCATAGATGATTAACTGCTTCTAATCTCTCCATTGCCTTACAATGCTGTAGTTATAATTTTCTTTGAATCCATAAACTATGTCCCACTTCTTAGTGTTTTAAATGAGCACAAATTCAGGAATGAAATTCAATTTGACAGAAACAATTTGAGTAATACTGTAGCTTTCTCTGAGGACTTTTAAAACAAAAGTCCCTCATTAGACAGGCAATTGGCTATGAAAGAACAAAGAAGCTGCACTTTCTTGGTTTCATTGTTTGATGATAAATGTAAGCCAGTGTTTTAGAGTAAATAAATGCTGCCAGCACTTTACAACACACATCACAACACAGAATTTAAGGGGAAAAGTTCCTTCTATCAGACTCCTTAGTGAGGCAAAAAAAACAATTGAATATGTAAATTGGAAGGGTATACATTTGGATCAGGTCCTTTTTCCATGCAATGAAATCATGTAAAGTCTTGGAGGAACAACACAGTAGGACTTTGTTATTGCAAAATGCTTAGAAGTTTTAATGAGGAAATAATGGGAAAGAATAAGAAATCAAGAAGGATACATAAGAAGTAGGAATGCTAAAGTTGATAGGACAGGCAGAAACCTGGAAGAGACACACATGGCAGCAGAGTGATTACTGCAAAGACACCTTGTGTGAAATCATTAGACAAGGTGGGGAGAAATCAAGTAGGGCAGGATGCTGGAAACAGCACGCGTGAGCCAAGCTATGTAAGACAACTGAAAAGAAGATGCAGCCCAGAACCTTGAGAAACGTTCACAGCTACAGGCCTTGGCCTCTGTGGATGAGAGGGAGGTGCCTTGGGAATGTGTTAAGGGTGCACATATGATTCACTTTGGATGATGAAAGGATCACTGCAGTGCAGTTCAAAGGGAGAAGGTGATGCAATGGCAGAAAGCAGCCAGAGGGATGCAGAGGAATCCAGAAGGGATGAGAGACTGATGTGGACGGAAAGAAAGGAGAGAGAAGGGAAGAGATGATCTGGTTACATATATCTTAGGAGTGATGAAAAGAAGAAGAAAGAAGTGGAGTATAGTAGCAGAAAGGAGAATAACAGAAATAAGTAGAATTTGAGTTCTCTTAGGAGCCCACGCAATGACAAGCTTTTGGTCTGAGAAATAGGATCAAAGACAGTAATTGGATTTTCTGCTCTGCAAAGAAAGGAGCTCATTTTCCTCCAACAGATCATATTACCAGCTATGTAAAACCATGAATAAAAGCTGAGGGAAAAAGCTGTGGAGGGGCCCAGCCTGCCTCCCCTGCACACACTTCTCCCCTCAGGTTCCCTCATAGCACAGTCTGCACACTGAAGTCAGCAGATGATGTTATTGCTTCAAGGGGCTTAAAATCTTGGCTCATCAATCATGAGTACCACAATGAGACACAGATCAGCTCAGGACGTATTGCTGAGAAGTGAAGAACAGATATGACAAGTGCTGGATTTCTATCATTTCTGTGAATGCCCACTCAGTTTTCTGAAGCAGTTTTAAACCATGTCTCTCAGGGACATGGTTCAGCTCGGTGATGGAGAAAGTGCTTTCCGCAGGCAGAGCATTGGCTTTAGCCTCAGGACCATAAAAAAAATAAATAAACAACTAAATAGCACTATCTTAGTGTTTTTTTAAAAAATAAATTAGATATGAGAAATGCAGCTAGTCCATCTCAACAACTGGATCCTGGAATTGAGTGAGCGCTTAAGTCCTCCTGGAGGGCCATGAGGACAGGGCATTGTTTCAAGGCAGAAACTAACACAGTTTTCTAAGGTTTGAGAAAATGAGTTGCTTTTGTTTTAGACAAGTAAATAATGCAAAAGAAAGCTTAAAAAAGCAAACTGAAAAAAGAAACCGTTGTAGGAAATGTCTTGTTTCTTTGCAATTATTTTGTTTTTGTTTTTATTTCTGAATTTGTTCTGTTTTTGTCAGCTGAACACAAGAGTCATCGGAGAGAAAATATCCCCATCAGGCTGGTCTATAGACAAGCCTGTGAGACACTTTCTTGAGTAGTGTTTCATGTAGCAGGGCTCAGGCCACTGTGGTGGTGCCACTCCTGGGCAGGTGGTCCTGGGAAGTAGAAGGAAGACACAGGAAGCCAGCTAGGAATCAGTGTTCCACCAAGTCTCCTGCTTCAGCTCCTGCCTCCAGTCTCCTGCCTTGAGTTCCTGTCCTGGCTTTCCTCCATAAAGGACTGTGATGTGAACAGTATAAGTGAAATAAACTCTTTCCTCCACAAGTTACTTTTGGTCATGGTCTTTATCACAGCAATGGAAAAACCAATACAACATTCATTTTTTCTTAAGTCAAACAATGAAGTATTAAGGAAATGTAATTTAAGTGTAAGTAAATATGTAATAATTGATTTATATGAGAAGTGAATTTAATTTACAGAACATAAAAATTAAAAATATTTTCTGAATGTTTTCATTTTTTACCTGTAAATCAAACTTCTTTGCATTTGATAAACTTAAATCTTCTTGTAATGCATCATAGCATAACTGGTATCTAAAATTCTGATATGTACCTTTTGCTACATTATATGCTGTTTTTCATCAAATCCTTAAAGAAGAAGAATAAAATATCAATTAAACAGCAACACTGAGAAATGCCATCATAAGCTGGAAACAATATACTAAAGAAAAGGAATAAAGTTCTATAAAAATCAGTAATAGAGCAAATACAAGATGGCTCCCTGACTGCCAAACTTAACAAATAATTTAATTGTAATAGGTAACCAAGAGAAAGGTGTCCTAAAAACATGAAGGGTCTTTGAACAAAATAATGGTTCATCAGCTTAATCTTAGATAAATAAATATAAATAGTCACTGCCCTCCATAGTTCATGCTGTCACTGATCACAGTAAATGATCAAAAACCTCAAAGTCAAGTTTGGAGAAGACAGTCAGTCAAGGGTTTACCACATAATCATGAAGACTCAAGTTCAGATCCTCAGCACTCACAAAAGAGAAGCCAGGCATGGGAGTCAGCAGGTACCTGTTATCTCAGTACTGCAGCAGTAGAGGCAGAAAGAGCCTGATTTGGATCGGGGGGGTGTCCTTGCTAGCCAGCGTAGTCCAGCTGGAAACTTCGGGTACAGTGAAGAATACCTTAGGTACAGTGAGACCTTGCCTCAAAACCAGAGGTAGAAAATGACTGACATTAACCTCTGATAATTCACTTCCATGGTTCACATTGTATGCTTATACCCATGAATACAGGAAATATATACACAGACTACACACACATAGAAACCCCACACAGTGCAAATCAAGAGCATTCTGTATTTAATCCTTTATAGGTCTTGGCTACAAGAATAAAATCTAGAGTCATACTTCTGTATTTAAAATCATGTCCCAACAAGCACAACTTTTATGTCTAGGACACAAGTTACTTATTTTTTAGGGATTTTACCCATACCTTCAACAGTTCTCCTAACCTCTGAGCCATCTCTCCAGCCCACACATACCTTTAAAAGTGCAAGCAATGTCACTAAATCTCATCAGCAACAAATGCATACTATTACAGCATAAACACACAGTGCCTTGGAAGAGAATCTGAAGTTAATGTAGAAAAAGGCTGCTGCTCAAGGCAGAGGGCCCATGAGAGGAGGATCTGGAATACACTTGGGAATGAGCAGGAAAGAGGCAGAGAAGAGTCGGTGTAAGCTCCTAGAAGGGAAAGAAAAGACAGGCCAACATCCAGAGAGGAAATGAATATGATATACCTCTAAAGTAATGATAGGAAAGGGGCTTCCAATAGCATGAATATAAGCATTACCCTTTATTTCAAAGCATGAAAGATTCATCAATATGATTTCAGATGCCACCGACAACGGAATGTTAAGGAGCTACCCACACCAGCTACTTGTCTGTGTGGGTCTCACCCCTTTTCACAAAGCAATATATTGCAGCAGACAGAATGTCAAGACAAATGAGGTCCCAGCCGCCTCCTGTGAATCCAGAGAAGAAAGAGATTTACAGAACTGTGACATGATGCTCTAGCTCAACAATTTTCAGTTGGGAAGTAAATAACATTTGTTTTATTTCAAATTTAAATGGACTCTTCAATGTCACTTGAAGACATTATTTTTCAAATATTTGCTTCTATTAATAATATGGTAAAAGTTACTGATCTAGCATAAAAAATAAAAGTTATTTTCTATCTTGATGTTTTTGAAATGTCAAGAGTCTTGAAGAAGTGGATGAAAACCACTATATTAGCATATTTGTCATGATTAATTAATGCCCATGCCCCCTCAATTTCCTTATTTCAAAACTGTGAGGGAAAGTGTATAATTTACAAGCTTCTTGAGAGGAAATTCTGAGGGCTGTGGTTGTGTGCCTCTCAGATCACCACTGCAGTCATTGCCCAGCTGCTGTGTTGTCTGCTCACCATTGAATTCCTCAGACCTCACTATGATGCCTTGTGTGGGTGCTCACAGTCTCTTCTGAGTGCAGCCTATACACCTGGTCAGTGTGAGGCACACAGAACACTCAGTGAGAACACATATGAAGAAGCACTCCACATTGAGAGAGCACCTTAAGGTCAGTGCAAGTGTCGTCCTCACAGATCAAATTCCAGTTAGTTGTCGAGCACAGCTCTGCTCCCTGCACCTGCTCTCTGACACAATATGATCCACAAGGAAATGGGGGCACTGGTACATTAAAGAGCCTGGAGTTGACATTACTTCTTGCTCTGTCTGGCACAAGCAGTGGTGGTACTCACAGAAATGTTTTCATTGTGATGCTTACACAAGATAACTTGATGTCAGATGCAGCTGGAGACCATCTCACTGTCTAGGTTGATGGACTACTAGAAAGCCAGGATTCAGGGCCTCTAGGGTTTGCTGTTGGGAACTGATAATGTTCAGCATAAAACTTTGAACGACCAATACAGTGAGTGGTTTAGCTAGCCAGATGGAACAGGAATGCTCATATATTAGCTGCTGGCATGGCTTCTGGGAAGTCTATAGATGCTCAAGGCTGCAGGCTGCCAAGGATAACTGTCTGCTGACACCAGTGTCTGATGAAGTACTCCAGGCCCCATAGGCTGACTTCAGTGTAGCATTCATTCATCTGAGCAGGAATGAGCTCAACTGCTGCCCATTTACATAAAAAAATCCCACAATTTTAATTGAATTTGCTATTTAATCTTTATAACTAATATATGAAAATTATATTAAAATGTTTTTAATATACCTTATATATAATTAGCACTGGTAAACATTTGCTAATTACTCATATTAAAATCAAGTGAATGGCCGCCCAGAAGTCCACAGGGAAGAAACACGGAACACCAGAAAAGACTATCCTATACACAAGCAGGGCTCTGTGGGTTCTCTCTATGAAATCAATGCACTGGAAAGGACACAGGTTAGTCTTGTTTCCTTTCTTACTGCAATCCCAGTGTAGTAAACTCAACAAGTAGAGATGACATGAACAGATGAAAAATCTTCACTTCATATCATCTAGATTAGCTACTTTTGTAATGATGAGGAAGATGCCTGGGAACACATGAAAGACAGACATTTCTAGAAAAGGCATTCAAAATAAAGCCAGGAAAATATAGCCACAAACCAGAGGAACCAGCCTAAGGGAGGAAGAAACCAGGCTGCTTTACCCAGGCCTTGTCAGTACTCCCTTCACAGGTTCTGAGTGGTAAACCCACCTTCTGTAAATCAACAGTGGAATCTTGGAACATATGAAATTATAACCCGATTTATGTATATGCCCCGGCCATCAAACTTCAAAATCACAAATCTTCCTTCAAAAAAGAAGGAAAGAAGGAAGGAAAGAAGGAAGGAAGGAAGGAAGGAAGGAAGGAA
>LOJH01048040.1:0-13099 GCA_001685095.1 Ellobius talpinus
ATATCCTTGGACACCTGGGATCCCCTCTAGAGTCAAGACTCTTGCCAACCCTCAGAGGGTTAGTGTCTGTGACTGAAGAGAAAAAGCATGGTGGGAGAGAGAACTGAGGGCACATAATGCTAGTCATAAGAAGGAGGCATAAGGGTACACTGGGAATGGCATGAGTCTTTTGAAATTTCAAGGACACATAAAAAATTCCTATCTTCTTATAAGGCAACCCCTCTTACTCCTTCCCAAATAGTCCCACCAACTGGAGTCCAAATATTTAAAAATATGCCCCTCTGAGTAGTGTCCAAGGTTAAATTTATTATTATCCTTATGCATGTATTGGACATATTGACAATGTAGCTTCTAAATAAATGGATAAAACACTTTGTTTAGGGACAATTAAAAATGATGTCTTGCTATGGTCATGGAAAAATATTTCAAGTAAGAGTATCTAAATTTACTGAAAAAATCTAGCTCATGTAGAGAATATAGTTAATTAATGTAGACATTATTGTCAAAGTATTCTGAGGTCTGATTATTTTAATATGTCATAAGTTCCACCTAATTTTATTTTAAATAGTGCTTAAAATGAATAATTGTACTGAATATACTATATATATATTATATAGTGTACTAGAATATGTAAGCAGAGACAATTAATAGAAAAAGCTATTCTCTTTTGCAATATCTACTGAGACCAAACAGAAAATTGTACTGTAATGATTGTACCAAGCGTAAGTAATCAGAATATTAAGTATGAATTTTACTTTTAGATGTTGTTAAGCTAATTCCATAAATGTCAATTCATGCTTCATTGATCCTGAAATAAATTTATTTTAAATATTATTTTCTGATTTTTAAGATACAAGGAAATCATCAAAATTTGATTTCTGATTACAAATTATTTCCACATATTCTAGACAATCAAAGTTTAACATCATTGTGTTACATATAAATTACATTATTCACTATTAGTAAATAATAATGATATAAACAAGAATGATCACATTTTTCACACACTCTTGAAGAAAATAAGCTAAGAATTGGAAAAAGAGTATATAAATGTTATGACCACAGTGTACAACTAATTCAGGTAAAATAATACCAATGATCTACTTTTCAAAGGATTCCACTTGCTCTAAAGTAAATTGGTGGTACTTTTATTTCTATTTCCAAACTAGAAAAATAAATTAGGTAATATTTTCTGCTTATAAGCACACATCTAATTAACAATGTATATTTTAAATTATTTTGTTTTTAATTTATATCTTGTATTTGATTCTTAAATTGAAATAAAATTTTATCTAGTTTCTGCTATTTCACATTTCTTACCTAAAGGAACATAACTGATATAAGATGAATATATTATATATGCATATATATGTATATATACACACACAAATATATATGACTGAATATTATATTATGCATGAATTTTAAACCAGTTTTCAGTCTGTGGTCTAAGTAGACCAACAAGGGCTATCTCCTGAAGGAAAAGCTGACAATCCAGGAGTTGTTCTTTCTCTAAGACTGACTATCTCAGCAGACCAATTTGTCTCTTTTTTCTAGTACTAGAATATTTCTGGGGAGCTGCTAATCTTCTACCTATGTGGGAGTCCTGAATTTAGTTATAAAACAGGTAAATAATGTCTCCGGAACAGGAGAGATACACTTGCCAGTGAAAGTATGGACAAACAGAAAGTGAAGCTTCCTTTCTTCTTATACATCCCAGATTTAGGCTAGGTCTTCCTATCTCAAATGATCCAGTCAAGAAAATCCCTCATAGGCATGTCCAGCCACTTGACTTTCATTTGATTTCTATGTAGTCAAGTTGACAATCATTATTAGCATCACACTTGCTTATTCTTGTCCTTTACACCACCATCTTCCTCTTTTTCCTTGTAATCTTTCCAAACATGTACACACACGTGCGCACACACAAACTACACAATTTACATTTTACCATTTATATATACTTAAGTGAACTACGATATTTTGAAGTACACCCACCTTTTAGAATAGATTAACTAGACTAACATGAGGTGTTCTTAATATACTGATCCTTTTTGTGTCTCTCCATTTGATGAAAAAATTCTTCTCTTCCCATTTGTCAGTGTACAGTGTGTTTATGTTACCTGTAGATCCTATGACATACAATGGGTATCATTTGTCCTGTGCTTTGAACATGGTGTGTTTTGACTATGAACCATATGATTACCTCAAAGCTAGCTTCACATGCTGATGACAAGTGGCAGAATCTAGGTTTTTAGTAAGTTGAGTGACATATTATAATTCTTCATTTACTCTTTGTAGACATTTAGCTTGAATCTATAGTTTAGTCTTCCTAAAGTCTGTACGGAACATGAGACTAAGAGTATTTCTTCAAAAAAATCATTTTATGTCCCTTGAATATATATTTACTACAAATGCATATCTTAATTTTTCAGAAATTTAATAATGGCTGCATTGATTTACATCCCTAATAATGATGTACAAGGCCCTCATTTTGTCTACATCCTTTCTGACATATGCTGTCTCTTTGAGAATAGCTGTCCAAGTAAGTATAAGATGGTGCTACAATGAACTTTTATAGTCCTACTTTGCATCTTACTAATGAATGATTAATGATGCTAAAATATTTTTCATGTAGTTATTATCAATCTGTTTGTTTTCCTTTGATAAATTATGGTTTCCGATGCATTTTTAATCAGCTTTTTCTTGTGTTCTTTAAATTTGTTACATATTATGCAAATACTATGCATATTTCAAGTTTTCACTGACAAACAAATTCATTGATAATCTTGCTGGAATTCCTTTATCTGTGATTTGCTTTCTTCTCTTGCTACATTTATGATTCTTTCCTTATCTCTGATTTTGACTGTTTGATTATGATTTGTCTTGATGTAGTATTATTTGGATTATTTTTAAATTTTCAAAATCCTGTACCAGTTAGTTATGACTGGTCCAAAGTTTTGGAGGTTTTCTGCCATTATCTCCTTCTATCAGCCACTTTAAATTCCAAATCGAATATGTAATCTGCTGATGGTTATATATTTTCAAATAATTTATATTCAGATATGCAATTTCTTTTTCTCAATCATACCTTTGATGCTATTTATTATATTCTCTTGGTCAAGGTTTGAAAGACAACTTTATCAATGTCAAAAATTTCATACCTTTGACTTGGTCTTGAGTTTTTTTTAATTTGCAATTCTGGGACACACCCCAATGTGATTAAACATGATAGGATGCTTTGTAAGTCCTACACCTAA
Source organism: Ellobius talpinus (assembly GCA_001685095.1). Lineage (NCBI taxonomy): Eukaryota > Metazoa > Chordata > Mammalia > Rodentia > Cricetidae > Ellobius > Ellobius talpinus. The sequence continues at coordinate 3,261 of LOJH01048040.1, forward strand.
AAGTCATATTTCAACCTTATTTTTGAATTTTATTAGATTGTTTCTAAGTATAATTCAGCATCCTTAGAACAAGCATTTTTAACTTCATCAAAAACATATATTTGCACTCAATTAGTGTCAACTACTTGAAAATTGCTATGTTTTGCAGTGACATGGTCTTTCCTTGTTCATTTTTTATGATTCTTCTTGTCTTATATTGATGCCTAGGCATTTGATGAAATAACCTCTTCCAGATTTTATAAGTTATTGTCGCTGTGCAAAGAACTTTCCATATAGAGGCATGATGAGATAATGTAAAAGCATTTAAGGGTTGGCTGCATGCAATGGTCAGACACCAGTAAAGGCAGCTGTTCAGAATCTATGGAAGGATGGTGTTGGCAGACTGCAAGGGTTTTCAACTGCCAATGCTACAGATGTCCAGAGGGGTAGCACTCATTAGTTGTGGGGGTTTTCATTGGCAATGCCTGCTTTATTCCTCTTAATCTCTTCTCACTGCATGAAGATTTGGAACTGAGGATATCCCTCCTGGATCTGGGCCTGCCTTGCAGGACAATTATTAGTGGTGACACTGGTATCTAAAGAATGACAACAGTGGTGTCACCACAGAGTTGACATCTGATGCAAGGGAATTTATAAAGAGAATATAGCTCTGGGGTTCAGTGCAGTCATGATATTAGTACCAGGTGTAGAGCCCTGCCATTCTCCTGCTTAGTTTCATTTTAGGAGCAGAGATTTCTGGAATTTCTGGGACTTCCAGAAAGAGCACTCAGGCACCAGTAGTCTTGGATTCGCTACAGTGTCTGGGTAGTTTCTATCTGTGGTTTTTGAACTGACTCTTACTGTTCCATTAAAGACAGTTGAATCCTAGCTCAAGGTTGAAAATACCAACTAGCTTGCTTGGAAATTTCTGTAGTTTCTGAAATGTGGGTGCTATCATTAACATTCCCAGCAGCTGAGCTTGGAAAATAGACAACAGAGTAGTGACACAACTCCCTACTTAGGGGAGATTTCAATATGTTGATGGCATGGCACAACAGTGGCCAGCTACTGGATGGGTTTAGACGGTGGACCTATGTATCTCTTACCTAGCAGAAATGCTACTATATACTTGGAGGGATAACTTATCAGTGTCCTCTATTGGGTAGACAGCTGTGGTCTACAATGGTGCCTACTTTATGACTGATACTGTTTAGTTTCCTTTAAATTTACCTTTGGCTTCTAGCTGTATGTAGAATTTCAGATATGCCATCATCAACTTTGTCAACTTTGATCACTTCCATGTAATTCTTTCTTATGCTTCTCAACTGTATTGCCATATAGGCTTTAATGGATGTTTGAGGTTTCTCATGGGTGGTATTTAGTAAATAGACTGCCATCTTGGTTGTTTGAGGTAGTAGAGATATGTGCTACTCTCTCCAATATCACTATTTTGGTTATCTCTTGCTTTCCTTTTTGCCATTTTTTTAAAAATATCATTTGCATGGATATGTGCTTATATATACACCCCAAATATATACCTGAATGTTATTTCAGTTATGCCTTCATCATTGTTTTATAAATTCTATATTGCAATAATTTTCAGATTTATTTTTATTTTATACTTAACCAAAACTCCAAAAAATATAGTATAACACAATTTAATTTAAATTTCAATTAACAGTGTACATTATATCTGTGGATAGATAGATATTAAGTTATTTACAAGTATTAGTTCATTTAATTGAAAAAAATGGACTCAAGGTAATATTTTGTAGATGAAAATCCCAAACATTCAGAATAATTGTCCTATACCTTTGCCTTAATAAGATTTGGAGCTATGATTCAAATATAGGCCATTATATATCAGTAAATATTTTGATTAACCCTAACAAAACTCCTTCTTTCATAGATGGAGCAAAAATTTAAAAGTAAAAGAATGTCAAGTTGTTTGCAAATTATTGTGATTTGGATACTGGACTGTCCCAGTGGATAATGAAGTGCAAGTTTATAGGGTTAATAGCCAGCACCTTGTACCACTGAGATGTGGATAGTTTACAGCAAAATGCACAGAGGATGTGGAAACTTCTTGGTCGCAGTTAGTTCCTGGGTCTTGTCTTTGAAGATTTCATACTGTCTTCCTCTCAGTTCTCTGTCCTGTCTTCCACGAAGTAACCTTTTTCTGATGAGGGACACTGTAAAATAATCCCACAGTAGCTCGTAATTGAGTATAATAAGGTGTTATTTATTTAGGGGTAGACTCACAGATCACAGTCCTCTGAATGAATAGGGAACAGGAACCAAATACATAAGCTGGGAGAGCAAACCAGCAAGTGCTTTATGTTGGCATTTATACTATTAGAGGCCATGCCCAAGTAGGCTGGCATCTTAAAGGCTGAAGGAGTTCCACAACATTCCTCTCTCATGTTGTTTTGCTCTGAGGTTTCTGATTTTACATAGACCTAAAGCAATGAAGTCAACCAAGCATAAGACAAACCTTTGAAACGATAAGAAAAAAAAATTGTAGAACTTTGTTTGATCAGTTATTTTGTGACAAATGAGAGCCTGCATATAAGAGAAATGGATCCACATATGAAATACAATCATTACACAGTTTCATTTTATCTAATTTATACTGTTTCTTCAGAGAGGAAGAATCATACACACACATTCACAATACAAATTCAACTTAGATTTCTATTGTCCTCCTACTATTTATAAATGTATGATGCAAATACTAATATCAAATATTGCTTGAAGATAATACTTTATGAGACTATAAAATTTTACAATGAATTATGAGCAAAGATGTAGGATGCCTTCTGATTGATTGAATCATTTTTCAAGTGCTTTTTCTACAGTGAACATGCTTAGAAGACATGGGAATTTGTGCCTCCAGAATAAATGTGAGATGGGCATAGTATATCATTTATACTAAAAAGCAAGCAAGAGGATGCATGCCTGCTATCCAGCACAATGAAATTGCTTTCTAAACCTTGTTTGTTTTTGTGATGGAACCTGCCATCCATGCTCTCTTCCATTCAGATTCTTCATGCTGCTTCCCAAACTGACTCAAACATCCCACTCCTCAGGCTGCCTGCTGTGTTAATTTTAATAGAATAATTTGTCTCTGACCCAGGAGGTTATGGGCTCTGCCAATAACCATGAGACCATGGCAAAATCACTTGTTAGTTCATAAGTATGTTATGAACTTTAATTCTCTAAAATGGTCTCGATTCTTTACTCAGTAATGATTTAAATTGTTTGAAAAAGTCTAACTACTTTCACTGAAACCCTTCAAAACTCTAAATGTCATTATTATCCCACAAAATGCAGCAGAATGCATACTGGAAATTCCAAATATAATATAATTAAATACTATAGTTTTTAAACTTAGTACTCTTGTAAATGTATTTGTTTTGATTGGAATCTAAGAAAAAGACACATTAATTTTTTTTCTGTTTTTGCTCTACTAAGACTTCCATTAGTACATGACACAGAATATCCCCTGGTATATGACAGAATCACAATAACAGTTTCAGCCTAACTAACCACTTACCAAAGTTACTAAATTCACATTTTTGGTGAGGTAATGACAGAACAGAATGTCATTGTATGATAATGTGGCAGATGTTATATATTTAGAGGAATGATGATGAACTCAGTATGAAATTGCACAACCACTTTGGAAATCAGTCTAGCGGTTTCTCAGAAAATTGGGAATCAATCTACCTCAAGAACCAGCAATGCCACTCTTAGGCTTGTACCCAAAAGATGTGCACTCATACCACAAGATCATTTGTTCAATTGTGTTCATAGCAGCATTATTTCTAATATGCAGAAACTGGAAACAACCTAGGTGCCCCTCAACCAAAGAATGGAAAAAGACAATATGCTACATTTACACATTGGAGTACTACTCAGTGATAAAAAAAAATGACATCTTGAAATTTGCATGCAAATGCATGGAACTAGAAAAACAAAAACATACTGAGTAAGGTAACCCAGACCCAGAAAGACAAACATAGTGTGTACTCATATATGAATATTAGATCTAAAGCGCCTATAGTCCCTGACCACAAGGAAGCTAGGTAACAAAGAGAACACTAACAGAGACATACAAGGATCCCCCAGGAAGGGGAATTAGACAAGATCTCCTGAGAAAATGGGGGGAGAGGGAGAAGGAAAGGCAGAGGAGAGGGGGGAGAAAAGAAGGGAAGAGAAGAGGACAACGTGAGAATGGCTGAGATGGTAAAAGGACAGAGAGGGAGAGCAAGGAAAGAGATATCTTGATTGAGGTGGCCATCATGGGGCTAGCAAAACAGAAATATTAAATAGAAGAAAATAGGATGACTATTCAAATCACACAACTATTTAAGGATATTTCATGTGCCAAAATCAAGTTTGGGGTTTTCTCATTATCAATGCCTTGCATTGAAAAACTTAATGGATTTAATGATAGGATATTACTAGTCAAATACCATGACTTTATTAGGCATTCTATTTGATTTATACATTCCAATATTTTCTATTAGGAAACTAAATATATAATGAAAAGACATTGCTCAAAATTTAAAAATTAAAGTATCTCATCATCAACTTTTGTTCATTATATAATCTTTTTTAATTGCTACTATAAAGCTGTTCCTGCCATTAAAAGGCAAATGCATTGTCAGGGAAAATAAAATAAGATGAAAACAATTGATAGAAAATCTTTTTAAAATTGAAGGCTTTCCTGAAACGTGGTGGTTTTCCCTGGAGTGAGGCTGTGACAACTCTATGAAAGCATGCAATCATTTTGGTTGTAAATTGCCTGTCACTCACTAATCTTGTACCTCATTAGCAAAAGTTTGATCCCACTCTTACTTTTAATGTCCCAAGATGTTTTGATCCCTTGTATTCAAAAAACTCAAAGAAGAAATTGTTTGACAAGCTTTGTGCCTCATTTTTAATTCAATTTTATTCTATTACTTTTCCTCAAATTATATGTATAAATGTCTTTCAACCTAGATGGGGTACCAAAAACAACCCAAGGTAAGAATTATACATATGTGTTTACTGGGATTACTTATAGTAGTATAAATGTATAATATAGTTAAACAATATATATATATATATATATATATATATATATATATATATATAGCCTGGATAAATACAAGCCTGGATGAATCACAGCATTTATATCATTGCAGAGTTCGAATTCATCATGGATGGTAACTTCATAGAAGCTGGATTATGAAATACTGAAATGAGTTAAAAATGAGTTCATCTTCTATTTGTTGTGCACTCGATCACTCCTACACAGACATATACAGAAAAACATTCACACAGACACACAGACACACAGAGAGACAGACCATATGTTCCTGGGAATTAGGAATATTGATTGGAATCTAAGCTGAGGGTCTTGTCACCTTTCCTCACCTCCAATAAGTAGTATCGATAGTTGATTGCCAGTATCATAGAATTTTCTATTACTCTATTGTTCAACTTAATTCATAGGCCTGACTGTGCCTAAGAGTCATGTCTAGTGCTGATAGGGACAGATGGATAGCAAAAAGAAAAAAAAAGAGAAAGGAAAAAAGAAAAAAATCTTTATGCAATAAGAATTTACTTATCTGACATGGTTATTAGTTCTCAGATGCATATTTATATAAAATGGGTCATGTTTTCCCCAACCCTCCTTTTATATCAAAATTGGTCTGGATTCCAGATATAAAATCTGGCACACCAAACATGTCACCAATAAAAATTAAATGTCCTCAATTAATAAAACAAAATCAAAAGATCAAGTCACATAACTGTCACTACATTCACAGGAGTGGGTGGGGGATGGGAGGGGGTATGAGAAGGCAGGGAGAAGGAACTGGGGTTGGTATAAAGTGAAGAGTTAGTTTTTCAAAAAAGTTATGAAAAAAAAACAACACAAATGGTATAACCCGACTTTAGATACATTGTTAATCCAACAAATACTTAGAATTGATGTCCTTTTAATTTTTTTCTGAATATATTTGTAATTATAAAGTAAATTGATGTGCAAAGTTGTAAATTTACAAAATAAATAAATGTTAGAGTTGTTAATTAATGAATAAGATTATCATTTAGAAAACATTTAAGTTTTAGTGTAAGTAGACAAAAAACACAAATGTTACTTTTCCTTCTAATGACTGAACTCAAATCTTTTCATATTGTTATCTCTTTAATAATCTTGAATTTATCAATGCTATATGAGTATTGTTCATTAATTTATGTCCATAGATCACTCTTCTAATTTCCATATATGTGACTTATTAGGTCCAACTATAAGTTTCATTATAAAACAAGGTCTTGTCTTGAAGTAACACAAAAAGTCTTTGTCAATATTAACAATATGAGCAGAAATCCTTTTATCGCAATTTCTGTATCATTCTAGTACTAAAACTAATTGCTTTTGGGCTGCAATCAACATCATTATTAAAACCATCTAGAAGACAGACAAAAATGTCATCTATTTCATTTGTGAGGCTATTTTCTGTAAGAGGAGGGCCCGCCTGTTTGTCCTGGCTGCCCAGAGCCAAAATAACCACACAGAAATTGTATTAATTAAATCACTGCTTGGCCCATTAGCTCTAACTTCTTATTGGCTAACTCTTACATCTTAAGTTAACTCATTTTTATTAATCTTTGTATCACCATGAGGTCGTGACCTACCAGCAAGGTTCCAGCACGTGTATCTCTGGTGGTGGATCCATGGCATCTCTCTGACTCCACCCTTTTTTCTCCCAGCATTCAGTTCTGTCTTCCCTGCCTTCCTAAGTTCTGCCCTATAAACAGGCCAAGGAGTTTATTTATTCATTAATGGTAATGACAGCATACAGAGTGGACTCCCACATCAATTTTCCATAATTCAAAATCTTTTCAAATCAGTAAGAGCATCTCTGGTTATCTCATAGTGTGCATGTCTCCATTGTACCTAGGACCAGATCTTGCCAGACTAGCTAGCTTATAGCTGCATAAGACTGTGGATGACATTTCTCCCTCAGCAGTCTGCATAGTACATGACACTTGAAAGCAAACCCACAAAGAATAAATTTCCAGTTTATTTCTAGATTGATTTCTTCATGTCCTATGTGCAAAGTATATGGTTACTTCAGCAGGAGAGGCTTATCATGTTCTGATTAGCCACCAAGAACAATGACTATAGCTTGTATTATTCTGAAGGCATCTAAGGCCTCATTGACCATCAACTTTTAAGGTTGTATTCCACACAGATACTAATGTTTTTTCTTCAATGAGCTTTGGCTTCTGGGAAGAACAATTTTCTCCCATAAAGATTTCTTCCATTTAATTTTTTAAAAAATATTATACTGAAATAGTTGAATAAAATATGGATACCACTATTATGTGAGCTAGAGTCTTAGACTAAATATAATGGAGAATATGGTGTGAACATCAGAACTCATCTCTATGTCTTGATTGCAAATGCATTATAATCAATTAACTGCCTCATGCATCTGCTGCTATGCAGAGATGTAAAAGAAATATATTGTATAAAAAGTTAAATAGATTTTTGCTACTGTTCTTGAGATCCAATTCCTCACAGTCTCATCCCAGCTCTGTACCAGGAAATCAGTTACAATCTCTTTCCTCTCTGACTCCATCCCCAAGGTATCACAAAGATATTCTCCTACCATATTCCTTCCACCACCCATGCCATTATCCCAGCCTCCAATACCAACAGGCATTCACTGGGAACAAAGCAGATGAGCAGGCCAGGGAAACACATAAGTCAACTAAAGCATTCATTCCCTTCTCCCTTCCAAATCTAATCCTAGCCTCTAATTCCTAGTGCTGCAAACAGAACACCAGCTGCTGTCTCCCTCCCTTAAAGCTGGCATCTCCTGTGGATCCTAAATACCTTTCCCTCCTGACTTCTCTCCTCTCAGTCTTTACTTTTTCCTAGCCCATACTCCAACCTGCATGGCTGCCAGCCCAAAGTGTAAGGCTACCAGAAAGGAAGGTACACTTTCTGTAAACCTTCTCTGCTCTCACAATTTCCTCAGATCCAATTCCCCAGTCTCAATTCCAGCAGCCTTCATGGTGTTCCCAGCTCCCATCTACCTTGGATCCCACAGACCTTCCCCTTCTAAACTCCCTCACAATTCTGTGATTTTTTTCAGATCCCAGCCCCAGCAAGCATTCCTTGGAATACATCAGCTGACCAGAACAGGAAAACAGATAACACACAGCCATCACACTCTCTGAAAATCAAGAGAAAAAAGAAAAACCATGGAACAAAACACCTACCCAATAAATAAAAACCCAAAAATCAGCACCTAGATCTTCTAAACTCAAATGTCTATATATCTGCATAAAAATACAACCAATAATGGCAAGCACAATATGTCTCTACTAGAGCCAGGTTATCCAACCACAGCAGTCCCTGAATATTCTCAGATACCTAAGCAGCAGAAGATTTTAAAACTAATTATATGAACACGATAGAGGCCCTTAAGGCGGGAATGAATAAATTCCTTAAAATAAAAACAAACAGTTAAAATAAAAGAAAAAGACAGCTTAAGACCTGAAAAAGGAAATAGAATCAATATAGAAAATTCAAACTGGGGGAATCTGAAAATGAAAAATTTAGGAATTCAAACAAGAACCACAGCATCAAGTTTCACCAACAGAACACAACACACAGAAGAAAGAATCTCAATCATTGATGATATGATAGAAAAAATAGATACATTGGTCAAAGAAAATATTAAGTCTAATAAAAAAAACTCCTGACAGAAAATCAGGGACATTATAAAAAGTCAAAGACTAAAAGTATTAGGAATATATAAATTAACAAAATCAGAAATGAAAATGGGGACATAAAAACAGATATTGAAGAAATCCACAAAATCCTAATGACATACTTTAATAACTTATACTCCACCAAATTTGAAAATTGAAAAGAAGCGGATAACTTTTTTCATTTACCAAATTTAAATCAAGATCAGAAAAACAATTTAAAGAGACCTTTAACCCCTGGTGAAATAGAAGCATCAAGTAAAAGTCTCCCAGCCAATAAATGTCCAGGGCCAGGTGGTTTTAGCACAGAATTGTACCAGACTGTCAACAAAAGTTAATGACAATATTTTTCAAATTATTCCACAAAATAGAAACAAGAAGATAATGGTTTAGGAGGTCCTTCTGTTTATGTGTTGCCTTCATTGGTTAATTAATAATGAAACTGCTTGGCCTGATAGGGCAGAACTTAAGTAGGCAGAGAAGACAAAACTGAATTCTGGGAGGAAGAAAGCAGAGTCTGGTGCCATGGAACCACCAGAGACAGACTTGTTGACCCTTTCCTAGTAGGCCACTGCCACGTGGTCATACATATTAATAGAAATGGGTAAATCAAGATGTGATAGTTAGCCACTAAGAGGCTAGAGATAATGGGCCAAGCAGTAATTTAATTATTACATTTCTGTGTGGTTATTTCGGGTGTATGCTAGCCAGGCGGCCGGGACCAAAACCAGGCCCTCTCTCCATGTAACACAGGAGGACTTTGTCAAATTTATTTTATGAGAACACAGTTACCCTGATATTCAAAACACATAAAGACTAAGCAAACAAAGCAAACTAGAGACCAATTTCCTTACGGACATAGATGCCAAAATATTCAGTGAAATACTTTCAGCCTGAATCCAAGAACATATAAAAATGCTCATATATCACAAATCCTTTTCATCCCAGAAATGTAGGGATTGTTCAATATACAAAAGTTAACAAATAGAATCTACCCTGTAAAAAAAATCTGTAAGAAAAATCAATGTGATCTGTAGTGATAAGGGGAGCAGGCCTGCTTTTCGTCCCGCCCGGCTCCCACA
>LOJH01048041.1:0-13099 GCA_001685095.1 Ellobius talpinus
CCGTGCGGGAGCCAGGCGGGACGAAAAGCAGGCCTGCGCTCCCATAACACTACACAGGGAAAGCTGATGTCTTGGGGTTTTGCCTCTTTCTGTCTTCCAGCTCAGCTTCCTCTGGGTTAGTTTATTCTCAGGCAGCTTTTCTCAACCAGAAAGAGGTCCCAGTGTCCTAGCTGAAAAGGTCTTCTCTTTCTCTAGGAGCAATAGACGTCCCAGTTTATGCTCGCAGTCTCTGCCTGGACCACATGCTCAGAGAGGAACCTAAATTACAAGTATCGGGGAGGACAGAGTAGAGAAAGCTAGTTCCTCCAAAGAGAAACTGAGGCCAGGAACCAGAAGGGGGATGGTGGTAGGGCAAGGAAAAACAATACAGCAGCATTCTCCTGCCCCCACCCCTGGCATCAGGATGCAGACCCAGGCATCTCAGCAGAAAGCAATTTAACACGCCAATGTTACATTGAAATGAGGCCAGAAGTACAGTGTAGAGTTCCCATGAATTTTTAAGTTGAAGCAGGTAATTTCAAAGAGCCCTGAAGCTTGTAGCAGGCATCTGGGGCTCCCTGAGACTTCCAGGAGCCTCAGGAGAAGCTTAGTGGGCACGCTCATGGTGGGATTGGGAAGCCCGACTGTGCAGTCTGGCCCTGAATTCATCTACATGTTTGAATTATTCATTATTTGTTCCCTTGGTAAATCTAATCCCAATTAATCCGCCCCCACACCAACACACTTAACTTGCTCTTCCTTTGACTAGAAGGATCTACTCCCTCACTATCCTCAGAGACTGAACCCGGCTGGGGCTCACCTGAGGGCAGAGATGGGCCTGAGCCAGGGCTGGGGAGTGCGCAGATCTGAAACAGCCTGAGTCCCTGGAACTTTAGGACAAGCCGAGCTTGCAGCTCCTGAGTCCCTCTTCTCTTTGTCAATTGGTGTGGATGTGTATGAGTGTGAGGGAATCCATCCATCCCACTGAGTGACCGATCCCGTTATGGATGAAAACAGTGGCCTCCCTGTTCTTAAGGACCCTCCTCCATGCTGAGCAAATCATCAGGGCCACCAGCAGTGATTGTACAGGCTGAGCACTGGGCAAAAGCCACCCAACACTTATTTATCTGAGTTCCGGCAGGTGTAGTCTTCCTGGAGAGAAAGCACAAACGAAGCCACCTCACAGGCTGGGGCCGTCCCTGTTCCCAAGCTCAGAGTCAGATATAAAAAGGAAGCTAGCAAGAAGAACCATGGGGATCCGAGGTATCACCATCCAAACTGGGTCTCCGAACCCTGCGGTGGAGAGGGATGGGGCAGAAGTCAGAACACCTACCTGACAACCACCCGAGATGCCATTTGAGAAAACAGCCACAAGGAAGCTGCCCAGCGGGAACAGGAAAACCGCCCATCTGCCCTCCAGTCAATGCTCTGGCCACCATTGTGTTGCAGAAACCAGCCCCTCTCCTTGCTCCTGCAGCCTCTGGTGTGCAAACTCTGCCTTCTATTCCTGCCTCTGCTACGTGCTCTTAGCTTCATCTAGAACAACCTCTTCACCAGCCTCACCTCGTCAGAACTCGGGTTAGGCAGCTCCACCTTCTCTAGAGAAGGATTTCTTCCACAGCCTAAACCATCTCCCCTCCCACTCCCCGGGACCTCTGGGCTTTGCATCCCTGCCCTAGGCTGTATGGACCTGTCTGTCCCCCTGAGTTTCCAGACTCCAGGAGTGGCTGGCAGGTGGAGTGCTGTCAGACAGTCTCCACAGCTCCACTCTGATCACCAGTAAACCGTTCTGGGTTTTGAGGTTTAAGCACATTCCCACGGCTAATGAGAAAATCTGGGCAAAGAACAGCTGATGATCGAACAAGGCCCAGCTACCCCTTCTCCACAGACCCAGTGGGGCCACTCTGGATCAATGCCCTCTGTTCCTCTGGTCATTGCTCCAGACAACAGAAGTTTAACACGTCTTAGACTTGATGATTTTTATGTTGTTTCCTGGTTAGTCTAAATTCAGATAATTATACACCTTAAAACGTGAGTATCTTCATAAATGTAGATGTAACCCTTTCACTTCTTTTTAATTTCTTTTTAAATTTCATTTTACATTCCAATCAAAGTTCTCCCTCCCCTCCTCCCCCTTCACTTCTCGGAAAAGGTAAAGTCTTCCCAGGGAAGTCAACTAAATCTTGACCCTCAGTTGCTATGCCCAGTCTATAAACAAGAAGCACAAACTGATGCTGTGGTCCAGTCATTGTTTCGAAAATATAAAGTAAAGCTAACTAACATTTGGAAGAAGGGAGAAAGAAAGTATGTTTTGACTAAGGGAGTCAAGAGACACCATGGAAGGATGGCAGGCCTGGGAGGTTCTTGTGGGACTCCTAATGGTGGGAGCAGAGGTGTCTCTGGCTCTTTTGCCTCATCCAGCCTTGGTATAAGGGTTTGGGTCTAGCCGTATTGTAACTTGTTATGCCATAATCAGTGGATAGCCCTGGGAGGCCTGCTCTTTTCTGAAGGGAAACGGAGGAGTGGATCTGGGGGAGAGGGAAAGTGTGGGAAGGGGCTGAGAGGAGAGGAGGGAGGGAAAACATCTGTCAGGATGTAATATATGAGAAGAATAAATTTAAAAACAGAAAAGAAGCGGTGTGCAGTGGTTCTGACAGACGCTGGTGGCCGCTTAGCCAACTACTGTAATGTGCTGTGGCGCGTGCTTCTCTTGCAAGCTTTCTGTCCCTCCTGAAGTTCCTGCTTGACTCCCCCCCACCCGCTTTGTTCTATTTACTTACATCATATAACCATTTTGATTTCTAGCTCTTCATAGCACCAGACAACCGAACCAAACAGGTGCTGCTTGCTTTTCCTGCAGAGAGGGGAACAGACACCTGCCTTTTCACACCAGATAGGAAACTGACGACAACAGACCAAAGCAGTTAAACTAGACCCCAATCTAGCTTATTGGGGTTACTCACAGGACTGTGGGTGACTCCTTAAGCAGCTTTAGCCAAAAGCCTACCTTAACCGGCGGTGGCGCAACATTTGATCCCAGTACTTGGGAGGCAGAGGCAAGCGGATCTCTGTGAGTTCAAGGCCAAACTGGTCTACAAAGAGAATTCCAGGGCAGCCAGGGCTGTTACACAGAGAAATCCTGTCTCAAAAATAAACAAACAAACAAATAAATAAAATAAAAGCCTACCATAGCATGGGTAACCCTCACAAATGTCACAGGACTGGAGTTGTCTGCCTAACTCGAAGAGTCTTCTCCAACAGTTGTTTACTGCTCGTCTAACCTCAGGGAGGGGCTCCTAAGTCTTGCAAACTTTGTGAGCTGCTTGAGTTTTGTGAGCATCTCACCTTCCTCCAGGAGTAAATGTCTCAATTTGGAAGAAACAGCTACCCAAAGGCGGACGATCAGACTAAATCCAGCTTGAGTCAGTACGCAAGACTGATCTGCAGAAGCTAACAATTAGTGTCAACAAGGCACTGTCGTGCTCAAAGCCAACCATCAACTTGTCAAACTGTCAGCTTGCCAAAATCTTAATCAAAACAAAGTCCAAGGGAAGGGCGGCTCATGTTTGCCACTGCTTAATGACTTTCTCAATTGCTTTTCTACTGCTGTGCCCCCAACACCATGACCAAGGCAACTTAGAGGAGAAAGAGTGACTGAGGCATACTGTTTCAGAAGGCAAGTCTCCGGGCTATCACCATGCGGAGCCCGAGAGCAGGCAGGGAGGCGTTGCGCTGGAGCAGTAGCTGGGAGCTCACGTTCTGATCCAGAAGTGGCAGGCAGCGAAGAGAGAGCTAACTGGGAATGGTGCAGCTTTTGGAACCTCAGAGCCTTCCCCTAGAGACACACCTCCTCCTCCAACACACCTCCTAACCCTTCCCAAACAGCTCCACCAGCTGGGAACCAAGTATTCAAGCATGAGTCTTTAAGGCCAGTCACATTCAAATCACCATGCCAACCGATTCTGAAGGGCTTTAACTGCTGCAATCTGACTAGTCAGGCCGGCTAACGGGTCACCCCATCCCCAGCCCATCTGAACTAGCTGCCTCTGGACCTGATGCCCAGCAGCCTCCTGGCCTGCAGGGTGATCAGGTACCCCAGATCTGAAGCCCCTTGCCTTCTTCTGTGCTTTGTCCCTCTTGTTTTGCTAAGTAGAACACTCGGTTGTGTCATTTGGTATTCGGTTCAGAGGATGATATTAAGCATTAAGCATATGTCACTGCCAATTAAGTAACAACTTTTATCATTGAGTATCTGCTAACAAAGTTACACAAAGATTCTGATGCTTGAAAACCTTACTTTTGTAAAATTGACATCAGTGACATTCTGCAGTTGATATTAGAAGTCAGCAGATAATAGGGGCCAAGTTAGTCCCTCCACAGCTGAAAGTACCACCCTTTCCTCATGACCCCTTGGGGACCAGACTAATGCAGAATTTACAATGAGCTCTGCCATCATCATTCTGAATATCTAATAGCGAGAGAGGAGAATTATGTGCTTGTTCTACAGTTAAAATTCAGTGCCAGGAAAGCTCTGAAAGCATCCCCCAGCATCCTGGTGACTTGTTTTACAGAATACCGAAGCACACAGCACCCACTCTGGGCTCTGCTGCATCATCTGAGAAACGTTTAGTAAGTGTGTCCCATGCAGTGGTCTCCTTCCCACAGGGAGCTGTTGTGTAACTGCATCCTCAGAGATGTAAACATTCTGTCCTTCAGGGAAGTTCCTCAAGTGGGAAGGTGAACAGCTCAAAACAGCTTCAGGAAGTCCCTGAAACTGACCAGATTCACTAGACCCTAACCTGACAGAGTAAGGGATAAAAGCTGAGACCTCCCCTCTGACTGAGGGAAGCTGAGCTGGGAAGGAGACTTTGAGACCAGACCAGTTGCCTTGAAGAAGCAAAAACTTACAGAGCTGCCTGGAAGAGATCTAGACCAATGGAGTCACTTAGAGAGGGCAATCTCCAACCTGCTAAGCTGCCTGCAGGCTGTTCGGTGTGCTCCGGGTTCCCTGCTTCTGTGAGTTGTCACCCATGCTGGGGTGGGCCTTGGCGATGAAGATGGCTTTGAGTTATTTCTGCTCCTTCACCCACACCTGTAAGTAACCCCAGGAAAACTCATTGCTTCACCAAGTTGGACTTTGGTGATATCTGTACTTTGATCTATCTGAGGTGAACAGACGTGCATATTGCATCTCCCCAAGAAAGGTTTTGTCACATGACAGGATCTCTCTGTTGAGAAGGGGATATGGAAAAGAGGACTCAACACTGTGACCAGCGTGATCAGCAGTGTGATCTAGGAAAGTGCAAATGACCGTGGAAACCCTAAGAAAAGGCCTCCCTACAGGAAGGGGGGCCTCAACAACCATGGATAGATGCGCAGCAGGCGGGTGGGTGATTGGATGGATAGGGATTCAAGGGTGAGTGAATGAGTAGGTAGATGGCACTGGTCAATGAAAGCACTATCCGTTCCCTAATCGGCAAGTACCTCAAGGTAGCGTGATGATATTTGCGTCACGGGACTGATCCGTGATCACAGGCAGCGAATGAATTTGGTTAGTTCATGCATTAGGCAGTTTGGAGAGCTCAACCCAATCCATTCCCTCTTTATGGATCTTATTGTTTCCCTGTAGAAAATAGACATGAAAACCCAGGCCACCATGACGATGCTGTCCGTGCTGCAGAGGGGACACTGCGTGGGGACCTGTGTGGCAGTTCACTGCAGCCAATCCAGCTTGAGTCAGTACGTGAGAGACCTCGGAGCCAACATGCTGTCCTCCTCCACTGTGAGCACTCCACTCTCCAAGCCTTGTACAAGGTCAACCTGGGACAGGTTGTCTTGACTAAGCCCATTTGACAGTAGAGAACCTAAGTTCATTTGAGGTCAGGCAGATTGCACCAACTTCCTAGCTCTGTCTGTAAATGTTACTTCATGGTTTGAAGCTCTGAAGAACCTGAGGGTGAAATGAGGCAATGCTGGCCAGCGGGAAATAATGGATGGTGGTGACCTTTGTTGCTCAATCTAGAAAATAAATTCTGTGTTTTCTACCAACCATGCTGATATCCTTAATCATGGGAAAGATCCGAAGTTATGGTTGAGGTTCAGTGTCTTCAGTATATGCAACAAAGAACTCAGTAACCTTTTCTGGAATCTGTAGGGTTCAGAATCAGAAAGTGGTTGCTGTCTTTCTCAGCCTCAGGTGAGTGAGGCTCTTTTCCAGTCTTTGATGGCACTGAGCCATTTGTTTCCCTTGCCTGCCCTCTGGTGGTGAATATAGGGTTTGTAGCGTCCCACTAGCATCCTTGCAAGGAAGCCAGGGCCGTGGTTACTTCACAATACCATCTAGTGACTTTTGCTAGCATTTTGCAGAGCAGAAAAGGAGCGTATGTTTAGGAAATGACTGAAGCTGTTAGGGCTGGTCCTCACTCCCTAGGCCAGTGTTCACTAGCTGTGTGACCCTGGGCACATTGCTTAACTTCCTCAAATGCTAGTTTTCTAATGGGGATATATCCATCTCAAAGCCGGTTTACAATGGATAACTGATCTAAAGCACCTCGAACAGAGTAGACACTCTCCTCTCCTCCTCACAAGATAGAAATTACACTGAACATGATTCGATTATCACAAACTGGATTCACTGAACATGATTAAGTTATTACAAACTGGATTTCTAAGTTTCACAGAAAATAAAAGGGCTTGATGGCTTAGGGCACAGGGCGTGGAGAACGGTCAAAGGAATTGTTAAGCTATTCCTAGTGCAGTGAGGACTACAAGCTGATCTTGACCTTCAGGAGTGACCTCTGCTCCCCTAGTTAAGACACAGCAGACTGGAGATGGATGTGATAATAAGTGGGTGGGTAAAGGGATGGGTAAATGGATGGGTGGGTGCGTGAATGAACAGGAGAGCGGATGTGTAGGTGGGTGACCAAGTGGGTGGGTGAGTATGTGAATGAACAGTGGAAGATTGGTAGGTGGATGGTTGAATGAACAGGTGAGTGAATGGGATGGGTAAGTGGGTGGATCAATCAACAGGAGAGTGGGTGGATAGATGAACAACCAGGTGAGTGGGTGGGTGAGCATATGAAGGACCAGGTGAGTCTGGGTGAGCGCATGAAGGAATGTAAGCAGATGGTTGAATGAATGGGTGGATGGCTGGTTGGGTAGATGGATGGGTGAGTGGATGGATGAAGGAACAAGTGGGGGGGTTGGATAGAAGAGCAAGTGGGTGGGTAGATGGATAGTGGCAAATATAGCAGTGCCGGGAAGGACCATGGGTTGGATGTTCTAATCAGAGCTCCATGGAGGAAGGAAGGGATAAAGTAGGCTGGGATCTGAAGAATGAAGGACTTTGTTGGAGATCAGCGAGAGCAGTGGTTCCCAACCTTCCTACTCCTCAACCCTTTGACACAGTTTCTCGTGTTGTGGTGCCTCCCCCACCCAACCATGAAATTATCTTCATTGCTACTTCATAACTGCAATTTTGCTGTCATGAATCATATTGTAAATATCTTATAGGCAGGATATCAGATAAGTGACCCCTGTGAAAGGGTCATTCAAACCTTATAGGGGTCGCAACCCACAGGTTGAGAACCGCTTGGCCAAAGCAAAGGCAGCACGGGATCTCTGCTTAAGACAGAAGGAGCCCGTGGACACCTTTGAGCAGGGACTGCTGTAGAGCAGATGCCGTGCACAGCAGCTAATACGGCCTCTCTGAACTCAGTTTAGTCAGATGCACAAAGGGGTTCAGGCAGTGGTCCAGGAAATCAGTGCTGAGCAGGGACAGTAAAGGGAGCAGCATCTCCTGGCATCCGTGCTTCTCAGCAGGTTCCACTGGGCTTCCACTGGGTAATGGTCTTTTGTGTTCAACCCATCTGTGTGAGGTTGTATGAAAAATTAAACAGGCTTGATCTCCCAGATTAGAGTAATTTCCCAGTCAGGGTCAAATGCATCTTAAGTTCTTTTCTATTTTAATTTTTTTTCAATGCTGAAAAAGTATAACTTGCAGTGAACTACAAAAATATGAACGTGCACTAACATTAATTGTGAACCTTTGGACTGGGGATACAGCTCACAGACCCTTTCCATGTACCAGGCTCTGGATTCTATCCCCAGCACTGGATAAACAAGCTGACAATCACATGAACATCTTTCTGTGGTTGCTGTGAGGATCATGGCACAGGCTGTCTCCAGCCTCAGGATGTTTCTTGAATGTCCCTTCTCAGTCCACGTTCAGTGTCAAGTCACTTGTCCTCTGACTCAGAATGATGCATTTTAGCGGCTGGCTCTTTATATCCACAGTCACATCAGTGGGGCCTGACTCACAGCCAGAGAGTCTTGCTCTTCTCAAATAGCCCCTTCCCTAGTGACAATATGGGAGGAAGAGAAACCTTACTCCTCCAGCCACTTAGGAAGCCTGGCCTAAAACTGGGTAGTCCTAAAATGACTTCCTACCCACAGCAGAAAAACCTCAGACCAGGGCCATTCCTCCTCACACGGCAGCATCTCTTTGAAGCCCAGGTGCTCTCCATTGCTCACTTTTCCTCTTCTGTGTGTCACTTGGTCTGGGCTCATGTCCCTGAATCAGCCACAGGTTCTGCACAGCTCCAGCTACCTCAGGAGCCATCCTCCGTGAGTCTCCTCCATTGGAGCATAGAGTTCTGGGGATGTCGCCCAAACCTAAGAGTTTGACTTCAGATAAATTGAGTTTCTTTACATGATCCTGGTCCCTCGAGCTGCTGTGACACAGGGTCACATACTACCTGGCTTATAAACAACAAGGACTAAGTCTGTTTCTCACAGTTCTGGAACCGGAAGTTCAGCCTCGGGCTTCAGGAGATTGGATGTCTGGGAATGCCTCTTTCCTGGTCATATAGTCATCTTCCTCTTGTGTCTTCACTCTTTCCTTTAGCTCCAGTCAGGCTTCTAATTCATTCATGTGGGCTCTAGACTCACTGGCTGATCAGTTTCCAGTGGCAGGCTTGGGGAGGATACAAATGTTCAGTCCACCGCAGCCCCTCCACCCTCCACTCCCCTACCCCCACCTCCTCCCATCCCTACTCCCTCTTGGACCCTGAAGTCCAGCAGGAAAAGGAAAGCAGAGGTGAAGTTCAGAGGCGATCCGTTTGGATCAGGAGCAGTGTGGTAGCAGAAGAGATGCACTCACTGGGGGTGTAGAGTCTTACTTGGGGAACATCACAATTTGAGGCAGAAGTGGAGGAATGAAATCTAGAAAGAACCATGTGTGTATGCGTGTGCATGTGTGTGTGTTCATGAGCACACAGGTACATGTATGTACATGTTCATGTAGAGGCCAGCAGACAACCTTGGATGTTGGTTCTCAAGTGCTATCCACAATTTTTCCTTTTCTTTTTAAATTTTGGACCATGGTCTCTCACTGGCCTGCAGCTCACCAAGCACAGTAGACTAACTGGTCAATGAGCCCAGGGATGTTCCTGTCTCTGCCTCCCCAGCACTCAGATTTTAAGCACAATGCCATCATATCCAGCCTTTTCATCTTTTTTTTTCCTGGCTTGTTGAGACAGTTTCACTGTGTAACAGCCCTAACTGTCCTGGAACTCACTTTGTAGACCAGGCTAGCCTTGAGCTCAGAGGTCCACCTGCCTCTGCCTCCACAGTGCTGGAATTAAAGGTGTGCGCCAGCACCGCCCAGTTTGGTATCCACCTCTTCGCATGAATTCTAGGGATCAAACTTGCATCCTCATGTTAAGTGCTTTACTAACTGACCTGCCTCCTGAGACCCAACCACAATGTTCTGAAAAACACATATTCGTGAATCATTTTTTTTTTCTTTTTTGGTTTTTCTGAGACAGGGTTTCTCTGTAGCTTTGGAGCCTGTACTGGAACTAGCTCTTGTAGACCAGGCTGGCCTCAAACTCATTCACAGAGATCCACCTGTGATCCACTCTGCTTCCCGAGTGCTGGGATTAAAGGCATGTGCCACCACCGCCCGGCTCATGGATCCTTCTAATGTGTAGTAACTATTCAGCACATATGAAGTTTGCTCCAGAAGCTTTGAGCCTCCAAGAGTTCCCTGTGAAGTATGTGCTAGACTTTGGCTCCTCTGTGGGGAGACTTTAGATCAAACAGAGATTTTGGCTTATCAGCTCCAATGCTATCCATCTCAGAGACACAAAGGTGGGCCCTGTAAAGGGGGCCTCTTTTGAGGAAGTTTTTGGAATTCTGCTCAAGAACGAAGAACGGGCCCTCTGTCTGGACATCCCAACTGACTCCATGATGGAAGTGCCATTCAGGCTGTAAAACCCAGCATGTAGACAGCACCACCTGCCAAAACTAAAACAAAGATCTAATCGACCAAAATTCATAGTTCTGGGAGAAGTCTCTAAATGTAGTAATGTTGCTTTTTGGCTTCTGTAGTTCTATTCTGCTTGTGACTAACAAACTATTCTTGTCAACTGAGTATGTCAGTCCAGAACATAGCTTTTGTACTTAAAAGCTAACCCTGAGAAATCTCAGGGCTTACCCTGGGATCCTGAACTCCCAGTGTAGTCACTGGCCGGCTAATAAAGATTTTCTATTGGCTTAAGCCCATGTCTGAGCTGTCTTCTCTGGTGAATACCCCACAGCACCTCAGGGAGAGGGGAGGTCTCTTTGAAACCTCAAAAGATGCCTGTAAAGGGGGGGAAAGATTCATGCACATCTGTTTTCCTTGGTCTCTCTTTACACACAAGGACCGCCGAGCTGGTGAGTGGCATGTATCTTTACCATCCCACACTGGAAGCGGTGTTCTTACTGGATAGACACTTTGCATTTATGAAGTCTTATTGCTAGCCAAGTTAATAATGCATCTAAGCTAAAAGAGGCAATGTGCATATGGGTAGAGCTTATTAATATGATTCAATTTTAAAAGGGCTATTACTTCAGAGTCCTGATGTCTGGGATGCTGTTAAAGAACAATCTCCCCCCCACCTCCCCCGTCCAAGAGTCACCATGACAACAGAGAGGTACCCCATGCCATGAATCAATCACATATTTGTCTACATAGGGGTTAGAAAGCATCCAGCTTATTGGGAATTCTTCTTTGCCTTCCTTGGCAAAAGTCCTGGCTTCGTGTGCAGACTGAGCTGGAGTCTCAATCCACCAATATTCATGATGGTGCTGTCACCACTCATGAGCAGAAACTCGATGTGAAGACAGGCACTGATTCTCAGCATGTGCTGGGCACCCGGGCAATACTGTCTGGGAAGCTGACAAGCCTACTACCATGACGAGTAATGGCCACTCTGAGCAGCAAGAGTCACATAGAGTTAGCCTGCACCCAGGACCTGAGACCTGCACAAAGGCCCCTTGTAAAGAATCATGACACATAGTTCATAGACTTCATGATTCTGATTTCTGATGGCTGTACCGGCAAACCACCTCAAACGGGATCAGAAAACTACAGTTGGTTTCAATTTTACATAAATTCAATCAACAAATTGCTGGGTCACCTTGGACATGTCACTTAACTTCTTTGGTCTTCACTTTTTTTTCAAGACAGAATTGCTATGTGTAACTCTGATTGTTCAGGAACTCCCTCTGTAGACCAGGCTGTTCTCCAACTCAGAGATCCACCTGCCTCGGCATCTTGAGTTCTGGGATTAAAACTGTGCACCACCACTGCCCGGCTTAGCCTTTACTATTCTCTCCTTGTGAAATGAGAGGAAGGCTTCCCCTTGTGTGACAGGACTTTTCCTGGGCAGACACAACATACACATCTACTCATCCCAGAGAGAGAGCCTACGACAGACCAAAGCACAGATACCAACAAAGTCCAACGTGGTGAACCAATGAGTTTTACTGGAGTTACAGGACATAAATGACTCAAAAACAGCTTCATCACCAAAGCCCACCCCAGCATGGTGACAGCTCACAAAATCTGGGAACCTGGAGCGCACTGCACAGCCTGCAGGCAGCTCAACGGGTTGGAGTGTGTCCTTTGCAGGTGACTCAGTGCGTCTAAAGCTCTTCCAGGAAGCTCAGCTGGTCTCTGCTCCTTCCAGGCAGCTGGACTCCTCTGTCTTGGCAGTGTGTCCTCTCAGAGAGTGACTCTCAGCAGTCTTCACTGTTTGCTCTCGGAAGGGAGGGTCCTAGTGAATGTGGTCAGTTTCAGGGACTCCCTGGAGCTGTTTTAAGTTCCTTGACTTCTGTTTTTAGGGGCTTCCCTGCAGGATGGGGTTTTGTTATCTGGAGGAAACTGCTACATAACACCACTGCTGAACCCTGAAGAGTGGACCCCAAACCAGAAAATGAAACGGTAAGTTGGGGGAGGACAGGGTTCCTTTCGCAATGCCAAGGAGGGTGGACATGGAGGTGGGTCCCTGGGCTGGGCAGTAGAAGGAAGCTTATGGCCTTCCCAGCCTAGCCCGGTGAGTGCACGAGAATTTGTGACCCACTGTCCTGCACTGGTGAAGTTTAAAGCAGGAGAGGGGAAGCAGGGGCTATCAGCACTGAGGGACCTCACGCTGACATTCTTTTAACCAATCAATACAAGAAACATTCAATAGAGTCCTTTAGGTGGAAGAAAACAATACAAGATAGGAATTCAGATCTGCATAAGGGTTTAAGAATACCAAGAATAGCAAATATATGTCTTGGTTGGCTTGTAGTCAATTTATTTCACAGTTTTGTAGCCCGGGCAGTCCAATATCAAGTGGCTAGCAGGTTCGTTGTGGTGGCTGGAATAATTTACGCTCCCACAGTGTATAACGGGCTTTCTTGCCCCACTCCCTCACTAGTATCTACCGTGTGTTTTCTAGATGGTAGTCATCCTCATTGGGGTGTGGTCAGGGATCTCAATATAGTTTGTTTTTAAACTTTTACTCTTTGGGAAATTCACTTACGGCTCATACGTGTTCTCGCCGTGTCCTTCCATAACAGAAGGGACAAGGAAACTCTCTGAAGTTCGTTTTCTATTTGTTTTGGTTTTTATTTATTAGCATATACTTGAGTATCATGTGCTTTGTCCAGATCCCCACGATTCCATCTTGCTGCCTCACCGCTGCCTTGCTGGCCCCCCACCTCTTCCCAAAAGGCAGTCCCCTTTCTACTTCCATGTTTTGGTTTTTAAATCCGTCCTTTGCAATGAGAGAACACACATATTTGT